>APFE031465223.1:102750-116037 GCA_000404065.3 Pinus taeda | reverse complement strand
GGAGGATCAGATGCAAGGGGAGGGCGTCGAGACAGGAAAGAGGAGGGATGTAAACGACGACGGCGTGAATCCTTATGGGGGCAGTTGATGATGAGATGACCTGTCCTATGACAGGCAGCGCATCGAAAAGGGACACCCCAGAAATCCAAATGCTGTGTAATACGTCTGCCACACCAAGTGATGTTCACATGCTCAGGGTAGCCACCCCGATAGGAGCGATCAATGAGAATCCATGCAATTCTTTTGTCCCTCTCGCCGATGCACCAAGGATCGACATAAACGAAGCGGCCGATAGAATTTCCAATGACTTCAAGGACCTCTTTGGACCACATCTCCACCGGAAGATTTGGCAATTTCACCCATATGAGATTGTGAGCCGGGGTGTTATTGAGAGGATCGAAACCAATAAACCATCGGTGCAAGGCAAGAAAACTGCGATTTTGAACCCAGGGGACACGAAGGATGGCGTCAGAATCGGCAGCATCTATGAAATGGAAGCAAAACCAGTCTTTCATAAGGTGGGAGATAATGGGAACATAACCGATGATAGGCTTCCATCGATTAGCAATCCATTGGCGCATCTCCGGAATTTCCATGCATGGAAAATACCAGCGCCCGATAAGAGCAAATTTTTGCAAATTCTCTATGCGCTCAGTGAGGTGACGGGAGTCAATGTGAATGTCCGGGGGAGGAGCAGACGATTTTGCAGGAGCATGAGATTTACTGTAAACACGAGGACGAACAGAGGGGGATTCATGCACGTTTGAGTCCTTGCCCGGAAGCTTTGCCGATTGGGAAAAAGTAGGATGGATGGAGACCCGTTCCATCGAGGAGCGCACAGGCGAAGAGTGACGTGGGCGAGCGTGGGCCTCCTCAGCAAGGATGGCGGCCCGGACCATGGCCACCGTGGCGGAGGACTCGGACGACGAGTCCATGAAACAGAAAATGAGACAAGGCAGTAATGATGAATATAATCAAGTCAGAGAGTAGATGGAGACTGACATGCAGCGTAAGGTGACGGCGAGAAAAAACCTGGAGGAGAAACGCCTAGAAAAGAACATTCGGGAGAGTGCGATAGTAGATAGAGACCTCGGGGGGAGGGATAATCCGTGTCAATCAGGAGGGGATAAGAAAATAGGACGAAGAATAATGACAAATGGAGTATAAACGGAAGAAACACGCCGTCATCTCCATACCTTAGGAAGAAAAAAGTCCAAAGAAGTACAACACAGAATTCATGAGGCCAGAGATAGATATCTCATGAAGATCCCAAAGCATGCGAATTAAATAGCATGGGAAAAAGGACCAAAGACAGGGAGGATCCGAGAGAAATCTGGCACCGGAAAAAAGGTAAATGGCCCTGAGAAGAAACCAGAGAGCCAGCTGAAAACAATGGAGCCGAAGGAAGTCTATGAGACCACAGACTCCTGACAAAGCATACAACAGCAACAGTAGCAAGTGAAAACACAACACCAGGGACCTATGCGAATACGCATATCGGAACAAGGTTTATAAAGTCGAAAAAAGCCACCCATATAATAGATAAATTTCTTCAACATATTATAGATGGCGAATTATAAGCCAGCAGAAGTATGCAAAAACAGTGAGAGAGAATATGGTAATGAGGGCCGAAAAGAGACGCATGGCGAGTATAAGTCCCCTATACCATAATGAAATCCATATAATGAAATGATATACCATATTTATATATCAAAATTAATACAGATGAAACTATAGGGCCAGTCCAGAACTAACTATGGATGAGCATAATAACATAATACCAGAGTAGAGCCGAGTGAAAAAAGACATACCTGAAGTAACAGCAACCAAGAGTGAATACTGCAGACTTGTAGGAGCACGACAAAGGCACACAACGCTAGAAACCATATCCACAGAGAGCCAGAAGGTAATGGTCGGTACAGGGTCAATGTGTGCGAAGAGCAAGCAGTAAATGAGGCAGCAACCTGCACCAACGGTACAGGGCCGCAAGGCCGAAAGAAACCCGATAAACTCTGAGATGAACGAGTTAAAAACTGGGGGGGGGAGACATTAGAGATGGCAAGTGTCGCGGCGCATGCAGAAAGAGAGGAGGAGGTGTTGCCACAACGGTGAACAGACGTTAATCAGGAGAGGATGGCAGTAAATGTGGCATGGGGGGAGAGCGCCATGAGGGATAAGGGTGATAGGCTATGGGAGACGGCGCTTGTCCATGAGCAAGTGTATCATTGGACAGGGGAGCCCAACAAATGGGAGGAGAGAGTCGATGTAGGTCAGCAGAAATCGTTCCAATGAGAGCATGAGAGAGTTAACATACCATGTGTTAGGCAGATACCCCGCCAAGTCTGCCTAGAGCCATCTTAACTCTGGATCTACCAAGCTTTGAGAGGGATCAAATCTCTTTTCACTTGAAAAGAGTTTTGCACCTCAAAAGATGACCTCTCTTAACGCTTAGTAGATCTGAAAATAAGATGGATCTAGGCTAGTAGAAAATGTGTGTGCGTTTCTTCTTACATAACAATACCATTGGCAAAACCATGGGTTGTCAAAACTTGGAGCCCAAAACAGCCAACAATAAATTTACTATTTTACCTCAATTTTATTTTAATTATTAATTTATTTATTTATTTTATTTTATTTTATGTGATTAACCTAGTCAAATGTTTATAAGATGGGACATTACAACATCCCTTCCATACTCGTTAGAGAGCACTCTATGCAAAATTAAAAATTTGAAATAAATATTATTTAAATGTCTTTTAATGTAATATGCATATTATGTGTTTAAGTTTTTTAGAAATTGTTTATAAGTGTCTTAATAAAAGAAACATTGCAATATAATAGATTGAATTTCGCTGACTTATTATTTTTATTATTTTTACATTCTATTGCATTTTTAATTGAGTCAACATTTTGCTTTATATTATTATTTGTAACTCTCCCTCCCACCCCCTTGGATTTTCCAAGTGGAATGGAAGGTGTTACTTTTAATTAGCTCAACCTCCATGGTCTCATTCAGAAGATGGGGTTATTAAAATCCTTATTTCCCAAACTTAGCAGAATTAACTTTGGACAACACAATCACGTTCAACTTGTCAAGAGATTTCCAAATGATATAAATTTTATTTTGATCTGATACCTTAATCAAAAGTTATGACCATTTTTAAGTTAGACATTTAATCCCTACAACCACATATACAAGGACCTGTCATGTGGCACCCACATGGACACTGTACCCCACCCAGGTGGTTCGACATCACTTTGGGCACTAATGTGGCCATGACTAATTCCATGTGGGACCTGCCACATCATCTAGTCCATAGGTCCCATGAGTCTCGACCCTTAGCGTGTGAACCCAATGTTATTGTTATATCTGGTTTTGGTGCAATCCAGGTGTCCCAATTATTATCACATAATAAAACATCTAAATCCCCAGATGCCTGGATCCATCTAGATCATTGTCAATCCACCACTCATCTGGGCCTCCTGGATTTACGTCCTCGCGCTCACTGAGAGATGTCTGGATTCTCGGATGTTTCCACCATCTATGAAGTAATCCAACCCAACACCACACTAAGAGCCAATGGGTCCCACCCTGGGTTCTATAACATATCCATCTTTAACCCTCAAGCCCCGAAAACGGGCCCTGCCTTAAATAGCCTCCACTTAATTCATAGCGAACATATCCAAAACGTCAAGGAATCTGGCACCTCCGCAAAGGTTACTCCATGATAAATCCCAAATATTCAGACCCGGATGTATCCGGATTATCTACCATATATCCGTTATGGATGCATGTTCATGACTATTTACCAAAGCCAGGATAAAGGGCAATTTCTAGCATTTTCAAACTTATAATCTTTTTTGAGTATTTTAGGGAATCAACCATGGTTCCTCTAAGAGTCTGGCTTTGCCTATAACATCTACATTCACAAAAATGCATCCTTATACCTAGAATAACTAAACCAAGTGTTAAACATAGATAAAAAGCAATCACAAAGGTATAAATATGCCTAACAATTAGGCATTGGAACAATCCAATCCATGGCTAACAGCACTTTGTAATTTCACTTACAACAATGCTAAATCCTTCCAAAGAATGGATTTGAACATTTCCATCAAATCCCCTGATGTATCATGCATTATTCTAGTATCCATAACTCAAAAATGTAAACGATCAGTCTTATACAACATAAAATTCATGTGAATTCTTAGCATGCCACATATAACACTATAATATCAAGTTTCATTAGTTCTCAAACAATAAAGACCCCTTGATAGTTATAACACCCAAGCCTTGGAATTTCACACACTATAACGGCTTACCTAGGCTCATTATACCACCATACATAAACATGTAAAGAGCTCTACAATATCAAGAAACATATCAACATCTATAGGTATATGCAAGTCCCTTACACTAGGAGAACAATCACATAACCATCTCATTGTAAACTCATATCAATACACATTCCTTCATTAACAATGTTGATACACTCAATGTTATATAACAATAATATTTACAATTCAAGTGCCATAGGTATACGCATAGAATACAAGTAAGAAACTTATATTATTATCTTGAATGACTAGCAACTAAGGGAGGGACTTAAAATATCCACCTAACCGTAAGCTAGCTACAATGAAATATTTATTATATATGACCACCCTCAAGCCAAATTCAGAGTCTAAGGAGGTAATTTTTCAGGAGTATTCTCACCAATAACCAGTCAAATAGATGGTAAGAAGAGAATTCCACTTTCTAAGAAGTTTATCAATTGTCTCTAGTAGTAACACCGTAGTGACTCTCTACCCCAATAGAAAATCAACCACAAGTATTCATCCAAGGCTCAATAAGTTACAACTTAGCTTCAATGGAATGAATACACTATCTGGGAGGTTTATCTGCTTGCTTCTTTAAGTTAACACCACAGGAGTCAAGATTCCACTATCTAGGTGGCTTATCAACTTACCCAGTGAATTAGGTGGATATCGATGGCCACCCACCTATTCCACTGGCTCATGACATAACTTTCCTATTTTGGTAGTTTTCTTTTGGGCAGTTTTTAGGTCTTGAACTTCTGGAATTGCTTTGAGGCCCCAAGCAATGTTTTTTGGGGAAATGAATTGACTATAGCCATAGAATGTTTTAAGCAATAAAAAATTGCACTCCTCAAATATACCTTTCTAACGAGTTATTGTATGTTCCAAATGAAGATTGTATTCCCAAGTTACGACCTTGGGAAGTTGACACTCCAACTTACCCCATCGGGGCCCATAAACCTTTGGTTGATTCATCTCCTAGGGTTAGGCTTTTGGATGTTTATGGTTTCTCATTATTTCTTCATGATAAAAAGGTATTCGAGCCTCATTGTAGCACAGTTCAAGAAGGCACATCACTATCACATTTCTTCTCAAAGATAAGCTACATTGTTCAAGCTAGTTTTCTTTCATTATGCATGTATATAGTTTTAGTATTTTTCATTTATTAATTGAATTCAAGTTTCACTGTATGTATGTGCTTTTGGTTTAAATATGTATTTCATTTTGTTCCCTTCATAAATTTGAATCAATGTTATTAGAGTGTTCTGCTCGTTCTCTATTTTTCTATGCATGTCCCCAATGAAGTTGGAGAATAAGAATTTGGGACTCGAACTTCTTCATCCCTTGAAATATTATCCTTTCCAACCTTCATGGCCTCTCACAAGGGAGTAGGAGATCCTAACAAATTGTTGTTTGAAGAATCCCTCAAGCGATAAAGGAACGAGATGATGGATGAGGTAGTATTTGATGTTGCTCCCCTTGGAAGTTTGTGATGTTCTGCTAGGCCAACCATACCTGTGGAAATGCCATGTTGTGTATAATTCCAAACCTCGTAGTGTTGTCATAACTTTGGGTAGAAATTTATACAGGATACTAGAGGTAGTCTCGTCTACTGCCATTTCTTTTATCTCTACTAAGCAATGTAGTAAGGTCATCTCCCAGATTGGGAAATTTGTCTTATTTATGATTTGATCTCAAAGTAAGGAGAAGATCATGGCCACATTTGTAGCCTCCACACAAGGCTCCTCTACGTAGAAGAGGCAAGTGGATAACATCATGGAAGAGTATAGAGACGTCTTATCCTCAGTGATGAGTGTACCTTTGTTTTTCTAGGTCAAGCATTCAATCAATCTAACTGTAACAACCCCTGGTTGATTTTCCATGTAAATAAAATAAGACGAAGGTCATGGGGCACGTATTCCAAGCTGAATGGTGGGAAAATATTATAGTGGGCATCACTTGTGGATTAATTAATTGGTTATGGAAATTGGAAAAGGTATTGGAAAAGGAAAAGATGCAATAATTGGCATTGAATTATGAAAATAAAGGAAAATAGGAGAAAAGGAAGGTGAAGAGACACAAATTTGCATGCAAGAGAAATTAGAGGAAAAATGAAGAAAATAGAGGCTTCAATGATAAAAAGGTATCAGAGAAACAATTCACATCTTTTGCGAGTTCAGTTTTTTCTCTCTCTTTTCATTTGCGCATTCTCTCACACTCTTTCACACTTAGAGCATTATCGAAGCATACTTGGAGCACTCTAGCATTCACTGGGATTGGAGAAAGAAAGCAAAAGAAAGGAAGGGAGTGAAAGGAGATTGTTGGATCAATGGCTACAACTGGGTTGCTTTGTAGGTAACATGTTGCATGTGTGATTTCCTTGTTGATTTATGAATGCATGGTATATGCATGTGATTCGTTGGTTATGTGTTGTCATTGACATGGATATTTTCCTGGATTGGCAGTGGTTTTAGCCTTGCCTTGCCATTTCTTGGATAGCCATGGTGTTTTTGGTTTCCCATTTTTTTTATGATTAGTTCTCAAGTTCCCTATGGCTACGGGTTGGAACAAATGCTTTGGAAGCCTTGGAACAACATGGGTTGATTTACTAGTTCCTGGAACATGCAGGTTGGGATAAACGATTTGGAGCCTTGGTGGTTGAGTTACTAGTCCTTGGAGTCGTGGGTGGAACAAACGCTCTAGAGCCCTAATTTAGTTGTGGGTTAAGTTGCTAGTTCTTGGAGCCCTGAACAACTTGGGTAGATATCAGTCTGGGTAATGTTAGTGATTTATAGACCATATAGGTGAGATCACTATGGTTGAGGGTTGAGGTGGTTTGGCCTCTAAAAGCTGTTTGGTCAATTTAGTGTGTCCTAAATTGCTACATTAATTGTCAATCCGAGATTCGTAAGCTGACGAAGTGTGGCGCACTATATGTGCAAGATAACCTATTTCTTACTTTTGTCGTTTTTGATTTTTATGTTGTTTTGGGGGTTCTTATCTTTGTTTATGGAATTCTGATTCCTAAATTTCTAGAAGGCAAGTCTGGTTATAAGTTTTAAGGCAATTATGTCCTTTGTAAGGATTCCCACAACTTAACACTTCTTAGAACACACTAGTAAAAAATTAATACTTGAATCAAGAATGAAAAGATGCTGCGAATTAAAACAAGTAATTGATGAACTACTGATTATGAAACTATCATCTCTGCTACTACCTAAATACAGAAAATTGATTTAAGCTACTGCACTCAAAGAAATCAAAGATTGAAAAGAAAGTAAAACTAAAATCAAATTACATCATCCATATTTCAATCCCTCGCCAGTAGTCTCGCTATGGCTTTCGGAGGTAACCGTCAATGAAATGAGCAATCCAATTATCTAATTGTAGAAAAGTAAACTAACATTAAATCACAACATCCATATTTCAATCCCTCACCAGTAGTCTCGCTATGGCTTTCGGAGGTAACTGTCAATGAAATGAGCAATCCAATGATTTAATTGTAGAAAAGGAAACTAAAATCAATTCACAACATCCATATTTCAATCCCTCGCCAGTAGTCTCGCTATGCCTTTCAGAGGTAACTGTCGACGAAATGCGCAAGTTGATTTCTAACTAACTTAACAAAGCAAATAATCAAAACTAAACTCAACCAAACAGAACTGGAATTAAAAGAAACTAGGAAAAACAAAATCAGCAGAGGATCAATTCCATATCACTAGTCATTATGAAAATTATATGCAAATGCCGGGGCTGCCTACTCTATCTTGAAACCTGCACACATTGTTCAATGTTAAACAAGACTTGTAAAATCATGAACAACAATGACATGTTAGAAATATATACACAAATGAATAATCATAAAACATATGCAGTGAAAATGAAGCAACGATGCATAAAGACTATACAACAATCAAAGAAAATGAAACCTCGGTGTGCAGGGGCCTTCTGCAACCTCGGCCAATAGATGATCAATTTGAAATCACGTTCACGCAAACATGGAGAACAGAGTCTTCTTATATATATCTCAAAACAGAGTTACAGCAATAAGCTAGTGTCACAGCACAGTGGTTCTTCACAACAAAAATTACATATCAAAAGCTAGCTACTATGCGTATTAGAACGCGTTATTTATAACAAAGGCTTCATAACTGTCTTTCTGGAAAACTACATGAACAGAGGACACGTGAAGGACAATGTCCACGGATTTAGCAGCATGGTCGCCGAGATTAGGCAATCTTATTAAAAACGGATGTTGGATCCACATCGTGGTCAGCCTACAGGTGTCAGCGTGCCTCCAAAAATCTGGAAACGGTCACGGAAGTCTTCACGTGCTTGAAACGGAGTCCTGCTGCTGTAGGACTTCTCTTGTTTGACCACCGCTTGACCCCCGTTGACTACGGCCTCCTTTGATGAATCCAGCTGGACCAATGGGACCTGAACCATGTCCACATCATTTCCAACTTGCCCATGTGGCTTGATCTACCTGATGACACCTGCAATGTAGACTTTAACAAAAACAGCTGCGGAAAGTTGAACCAGTTGCGGAAAGTGACAAGATTCCGCAACTCATAAGCAAAAATCTAGTTCAAACAGCAACACAAAGACATAGTCAAGAAACCACTTTAAATGCTCTTTTATAACTAATATGCAATGATATTGACAGCTTAGGAGGTTCAGGTAAATGGAAAGAAGTTAGAAAAATGTGTAGGAAAGATGCAAGTTTGGGGCTCAACAAAAGCCCTGATTTGTTTTGTCTTGGTTTATCCCATGAGATCCCACATTCATTCTTGGAATATGGTGCGGGGGTGAATGACTGAAAGGGAGATTTGGTTCATCCCAATCTATGGTCGGGTGATACATGGAAGTCCCTGACTTGGTTTCCATTTTCATATGTTAATAAGAGTTATTTTCCTATTGTAATCTATGAGCACGCATACTGGTTATTATTGTGATCTTATGGTCGATTTTCCATGGTTTTAATTATGGTTATTTGTTGGTTATATGTTGTTTATATGATGTATCCTATCTATGGCTCTTGACATGTTTTGATAAATTATTGAATGGTTGATGAATGCATCGGCTGAAAAGTGTTATGGAAACTAGCTAGAGAGGGCATAAAGCCTTCTTGATGATTCTTAGATGGAGACTATCATTTTATGATCAGATATATATTCATGATCTGTAGCTTTCATGTTCATCATATGTTTGACAAAATGTATATCATGGACTAGGCATGTCTAGGTCAAGTTCTTGCTTGAGTTTTGATTGATTAGAATTTTCATCACTTTTGATAGAATTCTAGAAAGTTACAAATAGTTATGGGTAGTGGTCTGGAGGTTGGCCTAAAAAAGTGGCACAGATCTCACGACCCCACAATCTAAACTAGGAATTTTTTGTCATAACCGCATGGAAGTAGGCTCATGCATGCAATCACAACCTTCTAACAACACTGAAGCTATGTTGTGTGTGTGGTTGCGGAGTTTCCACCATGAAAAGAGCTTCACCTTAGGGATTAACCATCTTGAGTGGTTTGCAGATTCTTCAGTAGTCTGTAGTCCCTAAGGGATGTTTGTTTGTTGTCGATTTGTCGTCCCAACTTCCATAACTAGATCTTGGAGGTGTGGTCATGTCATAGTGGCAATCATCTCATGTTTACCCTAGAGAGCTTGTAAAAGTGAGTAAATGTGGGAGGAGGTGTTACAGATTGGTATTAGAGATTCCTAGTCCAAACAGTTGGACCGGATGGTCTAAATGCATATGGTTATGCATGCATGTCAATTGTTTATGTGTTCATCCTTCATGCATGTAGGTTACTTCTAGTTATGATCATGATATTTATGTATGAGTTGACATGCTTGTCAAGATTATATTATGTTAATCTGAACTGAGTTGTGCATATGAGATAGCTTCCCCTAAACTTCACAGAGGTATGATTTTTATTATGTCTATATTTGGTTTACTTAACATGACATGTTTGCAATAAATAAAAGATCAAATATGATGAGAAGAATGGTGGATTAAAGTTCACGTGACTTTCCTTATAGATTAGCTGAGCAGTAAGGAGATGAGTACTCTCCTGATATATACGATACACTAAGAAGTTTAAAGCTAGAAACCAGAAGTTGCAAGGAATATAATAGTAGGTTGATTGAGGTAGAGGAAAGGCTTTCCAAAGCTTAGGAAAATAAATCATAGGTTAATGTGGTCATCCTTCAAAGTCTTTTAGATTTGCAGAAGTATGGATAATTGAGGATAAATCATGGACAGGAGGAAAGGATTAATGGGGCATATGGAAATAGGTCTCAGTCATGATACGTGTTGGACTGGGATGACACAGTCAGAGGTCGAAGATATTTGGATACACCTGGCATGCAAGCTATCACTCATTGATTCTATTCTAGCTTCGGTTAAGAGAGACATCATTATCATTACCACTGGCATACTTATAGGAGGAGTGAGAAGCAATATTTACCAGAGGAGTTCAAGAAAGACAACCCTCCTACTTTTGAGGGGGATGTGAAGAAACCAGAGGATGTAGAAGCATGGTTGCTTGGGATGAAGAAGTTCTTTGGATTGCATTATTATTCAAAGAATATGAAATCCAATATAACAATCTTCAGTCTTAAGGGAAGAGCATACATTTGGTGGGAAGATGTGAAGCATGTCAAGGCATCAAGATAGAGGAGTTGAGTTGGCATGAGTTTAAAATACTTTTCAGGAAGAAGTACTTATCTAAGAGATATTATGGTGGAAAAGCTAATTAATTATGAGTTGAAGATGGGTTCCATGACAGATGAAGAGTACATGACTAAGTTTATGGAGTTGTTGAGGTATGTTACGTACCTCAAGGATGAAAATAAAAAGGTCCAAAGGTTTATCAGTGGATTTCCTTTAGCATTTAAAGACCGAATTGAGTATGATGAGCCTCAATCATTGGGAAGCTAAAGAATTATTATGAGAAGTCTAAGCACAAGTCTGAGCCTAAGAATTATTGTAAAGGTAATGAGAATACTAAAGAAAAGTAGGCTAAGAAGCGAGGAAGACCTCAAGATGTAGGTGATAAGGAGAACTTAGCACCGTATAAGTAGCTCAATGTAGTTGACAGAGGACATGGATTCCAGCCTAAGGAGAAGAATAAAGGTGATGGTAGGAATCCTTTATAGTGTTGGACTTCTGGTGGAGAGCATCAAAGGAGATATTGTCCTCATCATTAGGATAACAGACCTCAGATTTACAGTGCTTAGGAGGCACAAATAGTTTGGGAATGTTGGTCAGAGTATTCCTCGTATCTATGTAGCACTTGATAACAAGAAAGTAGACTATCATGCATCCATTATTGAGATCAAAGGTAAGCTCTGTGATCAAGTTCTTTCCATTTTAATTGATCCTGGATCTAATTATAGTTATGTTAGTCCTGACCTAGTGGATAAATGTGGCTTGAATAAAGAAGTGCATGTAAAATCTTGGTTGGTGTAGTTGGTTATAGGGACCAAGAGAAGAGTTCATCATTGGGTGAGATCTTGTGCATTTGAATTGAATGGTATGCCTACTACATCTAAATGTGCTTCCTTTGGGTTCATATAGTATGCTTTTGGGCATGGATTTGTTGTTCATTCATAGTACCAAGGTAGACTACTATGAGAAGGCTATTGAGTGCATGGATGATGATGGAGAAAAGAGAATCTTGTAGGGAAAGAAGAAGCCTACATCAATGAGAATTGTTACAACCATGCAAGATAAGCGTGGTTGCAGGAAGGGATGTGTATTGTTTGTAGTTCATATTTCCTGTGACAAAGGGAAGGATTTTGAGGATAATGAAGTTCTGAAGAGGATGGTCATTATTTATTTATTTATTTTCACTACAAAAATATACTCATTTGTTATTCATTTTGAATTAAAAAAAGTATAATAAAATAATTGATTTTTAGTAATTTTCAACTTATATAGCAGGTTGAAAACAAAAGTGCAGTCTAACAGTTATTTTCAGAATTTTTCAGTTGTATAACAAGTTGTAAATTTCAATTCTCCTAACAGTTTGTAGTAAACTAAGGTTACATCTACAACATGTACAAAGATGGAGCTAAGGAAACATATTTTGTATAAACTGAATTCCTAACAGGATAAAAATAGAGGAAAATTGTAGCTAATTGTTGTTATGCTCGCGGACATAAACTTTGCTATTATCACCTCAACATCTTCAATAAAGATTTGAAAAATTTCCTGCTACTGCTGAGCTCAATTTTTTGTTGATTCTTCGGGAATCTGATGTGAAAACAATATGTTGAATGTCGATGGATCCAAGTTAGAACATGAGATCCAAAGGAAAGTAGTGAGTAGCTTGTACATGAACACCGACAAACTCCTCCATGAAAATAGTGGCAGGGTCTAAGGATAAGGCACTTTTTGATAACCTATCAGTTGTTTTGTTAAAATCCCTATAAATGTGTTGGAACATGACCTTTAGGAGATTATTTTTTGCTTAAGTAGTTCTGAGCTTCCAAGCTTCCAAGTTTAGAACCTCCAACTAGGCTGCTCCTACTGGCCAATCTATAATGCATTTGGAGTCACCAAGAATCTGTATACAATTTATATTTTCTCTCTTAGCTACCATCATAAGTGCCCATGTTGCAATCAACTCCGCTTTAGTTTTGGTTCCAGTTCCTATTCCTATTCTGAATGTGAGAGATCTATTTTTAAGTAATTTAATCCAGCCTAGCCCACCACGAAGTTGATTTTTCACAACACCATCAAAGAATCCCACTGCTAAATCATAGTCGATGGGAGGGAAGAGTGATCTGAAAATGGAATGTACTTGTTTAACGGTGCAAGGTATCCATTTCTCATAATTTCAAATGTGAGTTATACACTCCAAGTGACCTCTGAAAATGTGAAAACTTCTTATTTCTTATACAGAGATAGACTGTAGGGGCATTCACCAGACATGTCACCTCTAAAGAGAGGATG
>APFE031465223.1:63645-102740 GCA_000404065.3 Pinus taeda | reverse complement strand
CGCGTGTCAGCTGGTTAGGTTGTTCGGAGGCCCTCTGACAAAAACCCCTTTTTACCACACCCATTGCGATATGCCTCCACGTGGCTCGTGGTTTTGCTGGGTGGTATTGAGGTGCATTAAATATTTTGCCCGCGCGCGCTGTTGAAATTACAAATTCAACACAGCATGCCACAAACAACTTCAGAAAATTGGGCCAAAAAAAAAACAGAGCAGGTATTCTCAAATAAATAAAAATCCAGGGTTGTTTCTCATATTTGTGATGGTATTCTTAACTTATCAGGAGTCTTAAATTAAATTAGTGCATCTCATTCAAAGAAATCTTTAACAGTGAAACTAACTAAGTACCAAAATCCATTAACGGCAACAATTCAACCAACCAGAACGTGAAACATAAATATTTATGAATGTCCGCTGGAACACTAAATTATTTTCATTGTCATTGCCCAAATTCATTGATGTGTAGAGTCGCATGAAGAAACATACAGTCAATTTTGGAGAGCACTTTGGAGACTTTGTCACGACACTCTTGGCAACCCATATTAGCATTCAAAACAATCACCTGAACCTGTGACAAGAAAATTAATAATAAAAACGAACATTAGCATCTCCTAGACAGTTCAGTTCCAATATCTGCAGGTAACAGAGACATTGAGAATGGAACAATAAAGAAAATAAAGGAGGAGATGAGCTAATTACTCCGGGCATTGTTAAGGCCTCGGCGGATCGCATAGTTGATTGTTTAATAGAATTACCAAATGAAGGAATATTTGACGCAGTAAGTTTTTAAAAGTGAAATTTCAGGGTGGTCGAGTACCGTTATTTCTGAGCTACAGGAATTATGCCCGTTAGGTTAATCCGTGGGCTACAGTTAACTTCGTTCCCTGGATCACGGTGCTGTCGGTTGTAACTGTTCGTGAACAAAACCGCCACTGCAACTGGTCATTGATAGGAACCAAATAGAACAACAGAAGACCATCAGAGTTATGCCCGCCTGATGCCAGGTGTCAGCATGAGGACGAAAAGGACCCGACGTCACTTGTTAGCGGGAGAACGAAAAGGACGACGAAGGTCTTTTTCAAAGGAAAGCCTATCAACCTAACTAAAAAGTACTCGATGGCTTGATAATAGATACCTTTTAGTTTAAAAAAGGGAAAAACCCACCCATTGCCCCATCGGGGGTTGGGAGTCCAATCCCATGGATGACTATTGCAACCTGCTCGCTAACTCGATGGTTGATATATAGCATTACGGTTTCAAAGGTATGGTTTAACCCGAATTCAACGATATCTATTAACACCTATTTAAGAACAATTTCAACAATCACCAATTAACATGGCTCCAACATTGCATGTTAACATGAGTTAACACCATTTCAGCGTTATGTGTTAATAAGTAGTTTATCAGTCTCAACAAGGACCCAATGTACACACTCAAGTTCAGTACACACTCAGAGTTGGCAATGCCAATTGAAAACATAGAGGTTGTGCAGTGGTTATCTTATTCAGGGGAATGCTCCTGTGAGTTGTTCTAAGTGTTTTCTTTCCACAGTATTCCCCAAAAATTAACCCCTTTTTTCTATTTTTCTAGTCTATTTATGGTTGTGCGTGATTCCTCCTCGGTGTGGTTGAGAGAGCTCTCTCTCTTGTGTTTCCTTCTTCAACAAGTTACCCTTCATTGCATGAGAAAGTAATGGATTGGAGGCCAACACCATTTGCATTAATGGCCCACCTAGTTAGAGCAGCCCCTCCTTAGCCACAAAGTTCAAAATTCAATTTAAATGAGATGCATTAGGTAGTTCTTGTCAGACCCCATCCCTGTAGACTTTGGCATGTGTCCCTTTTCCTTGTATTTCATTAAAAGGAAATAAGTAATTAATTATGAACATTATAATTTAATTAAAATACTAATATGTAATTAATTAATTAATTAATTAATTAATATTATAACTAATTAATTAATATTAATTAAGTTAAAGAATAATTCTTTAATTAAGCATTAATACATGATTATCTTAATTTTGGTGTTGATTAAACCATTAATGTACAATTAACATTAAACACACATCATAGATTTTAGTACCATTATTAGAACATGAAAGAATTTCACTAGTAATCATTTTTATCATATGAAAACATATTTTTTGTCATTGATCAAATATCATGTTGAGATGCTCAATTGCACAAAAAGATTCATAGTGAACGCAGGGGGTGTTACACATTTGATTTGTTAAAATTTGATCATTTTTTAGTTATCTCAAGTCATAATTGTTATCACACAAAAAGTGATCACCTAACCAAAATCACTAAGTGGATCAAAATATGTCATGTCAGTATGGGTTTTACACGTTAAAACCCATTTTCACATAAAGAAATAGCCTATAAAACTATTTTTCCTAAGTTATTTCCATTAATTATCCCATTTGCATGAGAATAACACATAGATTCATTAAGGGGTGGCAAGAGGGGGAGGATTCCCTTAGGACCCCAGAGAAATTAAAGTTTTATAGTATTCAAAATAATCGGGAAGAATCCTATGGTTTACTCAAAGGAAATCTTCTTGCCAAATAATTTCAAGCTCTTCTCTCATTGTATTGGGTGAGTCCCTTTTAATAATTTAGTATTTGGTCCAAGGATCTTCCCCTAGAGATTTTTTTTTGGATAATCTCTTGAATTGGATTAATAAGGTATCGAAATATATCCCAAAGGTGAGTTTCAAGCACATTCTAAGGGATAATAACCAAGAAGCACATCCCTTATTGGATTAAGCATGAATCCTATGTTCAAATATAAAAAAAACTAAGGGGGATTGCTAGTCACTAGGTTGAAGAATTGAGATATTTGGTCAATAGTTTGGTCTTAAAAATGAAATATTTAGTCATTTATGATGCCTATAATGTCAAATGTCTAGACCTAAATGATCAAGTGGATCTAGGGAAATATGTTATAATCAAGTATTATATTTTGAAGTAGGCTATATGTACTGCAAGTTTTGTTTAATTTTTGGGCTCTAGAAGAAGGTATTCACATCCAAAGACTTGTACATGATTAGTATTGGTTGTATTCCTCTAGGGAGGATAATTTTGGTTCAGGAGTCTGTAGATGATACTAAAGATGGAAGGAAAACATAATAGAACTCAATGTACAACTGTGATTCAGACATAGCTTTTTTTATTAACACAAACTTTCTTATTATTGTTAAATAATAATAATAAGTAATAATAACAAATAAGTTCATTATTATTATGTTATTCTCATAATTTTACCACTTAGCTAAAAATAATTTAATATATTTTACTCACATTATTCGTTTCCATATAAATAGTTTAATAAATCATTTATTTCTTAATCTTTTAGATATTCTCATGGAAATACTTTATTCAATCATTATTTATGATTTGTTTCCAACCTATTTTACCTAGTCAAATGTCAATAATCTATATGAGTATCTTAGTTTTAATTTTAAAAATTCCATAAACAAAGATATAAAAATTGGCAATTGAGGCACTCTGCCAAGGTTTCATGGTGCTAGGATTTTCATATGAATCATTCATGATCTCCCCCTACAAACATTGTCATATTGGTTAGCCAATAGAGGATCTCCAACCCCTCCATTGCTTAACAGGCAAGGGTTTCCTCCTCAATCTGGAGAAACAGCTCAAGGACACCAACCCAATCCTCTAGATTTAGGAGTTGCCTGGAAAAGAAAAGTCCAGAATAGGTTTCTTCCCAAAGCATCTCAAAAACCTAGTTACGAAGTAAAATTTGACTCTATGATAAGTTATATTGAGCACATGTAGGATCACACACTCATTTACAAGTTCTTAGACACTTGGCCCACCAAAAAATATCTCACCTTGTGGATTAAAAATAAATGGCAACCTAAGGGTCATGTTGAACTACAAAATGGTGCCAAAGAATTCTTCATGGTGGTATTTGACAATCAGGAAAACCAAACCAAGGTTCTTGAAGGAGGCTCATACTTCTTCAATAATGAAGGGTTGTTCACTCACTTTTGGACTCCCAGTTACAATCCTAAAAATGAAAAATTATTGATCACCCTCGTTTAGATCTGGTTGTATGCTCTACCTGTATAATACTGGTACGAAGAAATCTTAGCTAACAGTGGAAACACCCTAGGATCATATATTAAAATCTCTAAAATCACCAAGAGTAGACAATACATGGCATATGCATGCATATATGTATACGTGTATGTCTCTCAACCCCTCCCTAAATCTAGTGTGATCTCCCTACATGATGAGGACATTTTTGAACCCATAGACTATGATCATGACCCATTTTCCATGAACATGGGCACCTCTTCTGGGATTTCCCTCTTCTTGACCCCCCATCTCCCCTAGTCCCTACTAAATGTTAAATCCAAAAGGTTTCTTCCCCCAAAAAATTTGTCATAGAAACATGAGAAATGTAGTGCCCAAACAAGGCGACCACCTTCAGTGCAACAATCAGTATGAATCCCTTGTTAATCTAGAAGATGCAATGGAGAATGATGATCCACCTCTAGACATAGCTACTAATCAAGGCGTAGCTAATCTAGACTCGTTGATCAATAAAAGGAAAAATATGGAAGAGCCTAATGACAATACCACCATCCCTCTAGAGTAGGAAAACATGGAGATTCAGGACTCTGATATTAAATGGGCAAGCTTGGAAGAGGTTATTGGATAAGGATGAGAAAACCCTCTCAACAATATTGGATGAGCTCTTTAATCATGGCCCTCTAGTTGTACCAGAGCCCAAAATGGTCCATATTTTGTAATTGCTTAAGCTCCAAAATAAAACAATAACCATTCAGAAAGGCCCAACTCCCTCAAAAGGACTCTTTAAATCACAATTGTCATAACACAAAACCACCAAGACTAGATTAGAGGAGAAATGTAGAGGAAGCAAGACCACATGAGAACTTGTTCAACTAGCTAGCAGCGTCTTGGCCAACTCTAGTAAGGTACATCAACTCTTGGATACTTTTTCTCCACCCCCCTCCTTTTCTTAATGAAAAATTTCTCTTAGAGCACAAGGGGCCTAAATAGTAAATGTAAGCAGAGGCTCTTGAAGGATCACATTAAAAAAGAAAAGCCCAATATCGTAATCTTGTAGGAAACGAAATGCAACAATGAAAAAATGGAAGTTCTTTCTTAGATAATTTGGAAGGGGTCCCAAGTCCAATCCCTAGATGTCATAGGTTCTACTCCCGACCTCTCAATAATATGGAACAACAACAACATAAATTTTTAAAATTGGATCAACACCTATATTTCTTGCTACGACGATGTAGCCTATTGGCGCTAAAGAATCATGCCCACTAATAGTTGTATATGGTATGCACCTTGCATATTATAAGGGACTCTTCACGAATAACCTCTCTCTCGTTTGTAGGTTGGTACAAAATGATCCATGCATTATGAATGGTGATTTCAATATGATAATCTATTTGGAGGAGAAGAAAGGGGGAGTCTTTCATCTAGATGGGGACTCTACTCTTTCCTGGGAAATAATCAAAGCATTAAAACCACATATGTCCCTATTATCAATGACTTACATACTTGGAACAACAAAAGAGTAGACAAACATTATATTGCAAACAAACTTGATTGCTTCCCATTTCAGAAGACCTATTGGAGAAATACTACTTTATGGAGGCATCCATAACCCCTAGCATAAGATCTTATCACTGACCCATTATTCTGGGAAGAGATCTCAAGTCCACACCAAAAAATTAGCCAATTATGTTTGAAAGCTTTTGGCACACTGATCTGAAATCGAAACTACTTGTAAATGCTTAGCAAGGTATTCAATTCAGTCTATGTATTTTCTTTTTTTATGTGTTTTAACTTGATTTGTTTCAGCTGATATTAACCATATATATCAGACATATAAGGCAGCAAATAAACATCACACATAACAACAAATTTAATAAGTAGTTCACCCCAATCTCGTGGGCTACGTCTCCTGTGAGCTCTAGTCAACTAGACTTGGCTCTTTGGGATTATGGCTTGAATTCTTTTACAAGTTTCACACTCAACTTCAAAAGGTTACTGACTGAACCTATGGGTTTAGAAAAACCATATACATCCCTGTCATGGTTGTCCACTTTGTGCAGGCAGATCTAGGCTCCCTTGGACTTGATTCCTTCAGTAGGTGCACTAAGCTTCCTGAGCTTCTTAATGGCACAAAATCCTTCAGAATGCTTCAAATGTCTCTGAAACCTCTGCTACTATCTCCAACACATATCTGACATAAACAAATGGTTGTTCATTTGCTCAAAATGAGCACTGCATCCCCAATCTAGGCCTTCTCCCATGGATGGCTCTGGGCTGCCTGAAACTTCTCTTCAGCATCTCAGACTTTAGAAGTCTCCAAATGCTTCTGAAAACACCTTCATTAGATTCAGAAGGTTCCTTACAGTAGAAATAGGCTTTTGTTTCACCTCAAACAGATGAACCTAGCTCAGCACAGCGCAATCACTGAAATGGCCCTGATGGCCCTGAAAGCTTCCCTGAAGCTAAACAGTGGGAAGAATGCCTCCAAAGGAAAAACGAGCTATAGAAATGGATTCAGAACACTGAAATCCTTCAAAATGGACCTTCGTTCCACTTCTAATGGCTGCACACATCCCAATGCAGCTCCCAAACTGAAATGGCCCTAGTGGCTCCTAGAACTTCCACCGAAGCAAAATCACCTGCAAATGACCTCATATGGCTATGAAACCTGTGCCAATGGCTCCAGAAGGTCGAAGAGACCCAAAATCAAAAAAAAAATTCATCCAAAAAGGACTTTCCTAGCCAAAGTTATGGCTCATTGAAGATTTCCTCCAGTTTGGCTTAGAATCACTCCAGCTAACTGTAGTTGGGGCCAGTTAGCTCCTTTAATTATGGCGGGACCACCCAAATTTGGCGCTCCGCCATTATTCCCGCCATCTTAACTGCCACCTAACTGTCGTGTTACCCGCGCATGTGAACGGGATCTTCAGAATCGGCGGTCTGCGTTGGATTATGTGCCAAACTTTAATGGCACGATTGGTAAACTGGTTGTGGTTTCCGCATTTAACATGAATGTGACCACATAATACCCAAGCCGTGACCATTTATTGTTGTGCTAGCGGTTAGGAGTTTATGCCTTGGTTCTGTGCACTATGGTCATATGCGTGGGGGCTGGCCCCCTTGGGCTCCGCCCTTAACCAATTTAAACTTTCACACAAGTTTGTTCCACACATTAAACAAGTGTGGTCTGTGTGGTGCATTGGTAAAGCGTTGTAATGTTGTTTGACTGGTTGTGGGTTCAATTCACAACCCCACCAAAATTTTAACCATATGCGCCCATAAATGCTGATGTCACCTTGGGCCACATGGCAGCTTGCCATTCACTGCCCCAAAAAGAATATTTCCTGGAATATTCTGTAGAATATTTTTTTTTTTTAATTTTTTTTTTAAAATTCAAAAATTAATAGTCATTGGGCGATTTTGTTTTGGCATAACTTCTGCATACGGAGACCGTTTTTCGAACCGTTTGTGGCACCGGAATCAGGAGGATGAGCTCTATCCATTCATTCAGGGTTAAACCAGTTCTAAGCACTTTCATTTTGGAGCATTTTACGACACTTGGTCCTGAGCTCCTGATCACACCTCCTAAATGAGAAGGATTTTGGTCCCCAAAAGCTTACTAAATCTCTGAACTGAACTATACAACACTTGAGGAACAGAAATATCCTCTTCCGTTCAGCCAAAAGAGCATACTGATGCCAAAATGTCCTGCCTTGCCAACTGTTGTCATGGCGACTTTTCGCTGCATAAGCCAAGTACTCGTCGAATCCCGACCAAGTTCTTTCGCTAGACAAATCTAAAATTGCAGGAACCAACAATGAAACTTGCTGATATATGAGTTGAAATCTTACACTGACCATGCGGAAATTCAAGCCCTCTTTGCTTGCATGCTTTTCTAGCTCATAGAATTGTGCACAGCTTTGCACCAAATTATTTCCCTGCACCAAATGACACCAAAGGTATCTTGTGCAACAAGACAATCATCAACAACAATTTGTCCTGAAATATGCTGAACAATGGACTCAACCATCAACATAACAAGTGTGTACACAACGGACACAAGTGGACAAAACATGTGCACCATAATTGACACAAGTCGATAATCAATGTGTGACACAATCGACAATGTAAAAGTGTGCTCACAAGCGACACTAGTCGACTGTCAACAAGATGCATTTACAAACACATGTATGTATAAAAAACAATGAACTATATACAGTTCAATAAACACACCTACAACATATATGTACAGGTGCAACTTCAACTCTTCTTTTCTAAGACCAACAGGTACATCAACCCAATAAAAACACATGTGGGAAGAGCTGAAATAGAGTGAGTCTCATACTCAGCTTTTCCATCCTGCAACTTGCATTCCCTTAACAAAGAAATGCATTCAATCAAAAGACATGCAACTTTAATTGGATAAGAATTCTAACCATTTCTTACCAATCCATTTCAAAGGTGCTTCCTTTAACTGCACATCGATATCAACATGTGTATCATCCTGACACATCTCAATGATGGAAACTTCCTTCCCATTCTTTCCATACTCTTTCTCCAATTTCTTCAACTTTCGTGGAAGCATTGTTGGATTCAGAGTCCAACACCTTTCAGCAGTATGTCCTTGCTTATGGCAATAAGTGCAACACATGTTTATCTTCTTGACAGCATGATTTGCATTGTTCAATGGAACTTTGGCTTCTTGCCTCCTTTCCTTCAAAAGTTTCCTGTATGTTGCCATTCTTTTCCAACATCTAGAAACACTTGGTTAACCAAACCACAAAAAGAACATGCAATTCTTTTCTAATGCTTATGTGGAAATTTTCCATGCTTTACATGATCAAAGGAAATATGATTGAAATTAGTTTTATACCTTTCTCTTTCACCTTCATTACCTTCATGAGGAGGTGAATCAAATGCAGAAGAAGCTCCTTTTGGAACACCATCAATCCCTTCAATGGTTTTAGAGCTTTCATAATTCTCTTGTTCCAGTGCATGCTTATGCACACCTTCATCTTGCAAGGTATGTTTCAAACTATTGCATTCCCCAAGAATACAATCTTTACCAACTTGAGGTAGGGAACTTGAAATGAAACTCCTAGGAACTGTTTCAATTGCCTTCATGACTGCTTTGGAACTTTCTCCATAAGATTGTCCATAACCAAGACTCAAATACTTAGGCCTTACCTCACCCATTATTGGCTCAACTATACCCTATGCATGTTTTCCCAATCCTTTTCCTTCATATCCCATTTTGGACATCAACTTGGACCCTATGCCTCTGGTATTTTTCTCAAAAGAACCAACATAAACATTCTTATAAGAATTTGAAGACAAACTAGAATTGTTTACCTCTTCTTCAAGCTGATACTTGGCTAAGGCTTCTTTGGCAACAAGGAGTTGTGTCTCCAACTCACGCATCCTTTCCAAATTTATATTTGCAATATGAAGACAGCCTTCCATTTCCTGCAATTGGTCAGAAAGCAACTGCTTCTCTTCCCTCATGGAATTCAACTGCTCTTGAAGTCTAGAGCTCTGCCTTTCATCCTCATACATTTCTCTCACCATATTCATCATGATGAAAAATTCTTGCTTCAAGCCTTCATCAAAGAGTCTTGTGAAGGAGGACGATTTTGAGAACTCACTTATGGAAGTTATCATTATAAAAATGAACAAAAGAGCTTCAGCAAACTCAAACAACAAGCAGTTTGTAGAATAATAAAGCAGTCAATCTTCAACACTGCTTAAGACACCTTTCAAGCTACACAATCAAGCTAGTGATGTCAGTCAAGCAAACCTAGTGCTCTGATACCATCTTGATCTAAAAATGGAATGTACTTGTTTAAGGGTGCAAGGTATCCATTTCTCATAATTTCAAATGTGAGTTATACACTCCAAGTGACCTCTGAAAATGTGAAAACTTCTTATTTCTTATACAGAGATAGACTGTAGGGGCATTCACCGAACATGTCACCTCTAAAGAGAGGATGAGTTCGAGAGGCTACCTGGCCCTCTACAGGCTCTGCCTAAAGAAATAACAAAGTAAACACTTAGAAGTCTTTGACATACACATACTTGAAGTTTGATGTCTTGCAGAATAAGACAAATAACTTTCTGCAGCTGAATAGGTGATTATGTGTGTATGCAAGTTATGTATATTTGTTGTTAAACACTTTATATCAGTTTTGTTTAGCATGTCATCTTCAGCAAATAAAGACATCAAAATGATAAAGCAGTTCGCCCCTTCTGGGCTACATCTGCTGGACCAAGCCTCTCCAACTAGGCTTGTCCTCTTGTATTAAAAATGCTACAAAGGCTAATACAAGAATATTAGTGTCTCGAAAGACAGATTTGACTGTAAATACAGAATTAGAAGATATGAATTAGCTAAACGTGCTCTTTCCCAAGCACTAAACAGTGAAATTGTACCTGATACAGTACTTTCCCCAATTGGCCCGGTGGCCCTTTAAACTTGCATGGAGAATTTCGAGGTGAAGATGACCTCAATTGGTTCTGAAACCTCTGCCATTAGACTAGAAGGTCGAAAATAGCAGACATAGGCTTTTGAATCACCAAAATGGATGAACACAGCCCCTAAACAGCTCAAGCACTGAAATGGCCCTAGTGGCCCTGAAAGCTTCCCTGAAGCTAAACAGTGAGAAGAATGCCTCAATAGGAAAAACGAGCTGTAGAAATGGATTCAGAATGCTGAAAACCTTTAGGAATGACCTTCGTTCCACATTCACTAGCTGCACAATTCCCAATGCAGCTCCCAAATTAATTTGGCCTTGGTGGCTCCTGGAACTTCCATGAAGCAAAAACACCTACAAACAACCTCATATGGCTGTGAAATATATGCCAATGGCTTCAAAAGGTCGAAGAGACCTAAAATCAAAAAAAAAATTGTCCAAAAAGGACTTTCCAGTTATGGCCATTTACTCCCAACTGCCAGTTGCTCCTACAAAAACTCCAGACAACTTTAGTTATGGCGGGCCAGCCCAAATTTGGCACCTCTGCCAATGCCGCCACTATAAAGACTGGCAGTTAACTGTTGGTCTTTAATTCCATGTGACCGGAATTTCGGAACGGGCAGTTATGCTTGGATTCTGTGTCGGCGGTTAAGGGTTTGGCCCGAGGTTTTTGGGCTACGATCGTGTAACAGGGGGCTAGCGCTTAGGGGCTGGCCCCCTTCGGGCCCGGCTCCAACCAATTTCAAAGCTTATAAACTGTTTCTCCCACACTATAAACAAGTTCCGCTTGTATGGTATGTTGGTAAAGCGAGGTGTTGGTATGATATAGGTTGTGTGTTCAAACCTTAACCCGACCAAAATTTTGAACTTATGCACCCATAATGTTGATGTCACCCTGGGCCACGTGGTGGCCGCCGGGCTTGCCACGTGGCATCCTGCCATTCGCTCCCTAAAAGGAATATTCCCTAGAATATTCCAAGGAATATTCTGTGGAATATTCTTTTTTTTTTTAATTTTTTTGAAAAAATTCAAAAATTAAGAGTCATTGGGTGATTTTGTTTTGGCATAACTTTTGCATACGGAGACCATTTTTCGAACCGTTTGTGGTGCCAGAATCAGGAGGACGAGCTTTATCCGGTAGTTCAAGTTCAAACCAGTTCTGAGCACTTCCATTTTTGACCATTTTACGACACTTGGTCCTGAGCTCCTGATCAAAGAGACTCTTTCTAGAACTATTGTAATGTTGGGATAGGTATTCTATGAAAAAGGAAGTGATCTTGGAGGATGAAAGGAGGATATTTATGTTCCTGTGTTCAAAATAACCTCTGAGGTTCCAAAAGCCCCATGCTACAAAGATGGGAAGGGTATTTAGAATTTTATGTTTCTTAGTCCAAAAGCACAATAAGTCCTCAAGGTGGATTGATCTAGATTCTCTTTGGTGCTCATAATTTGTAAGATAAAGAGCCATATTGTTTGAGATGTTTGGAATTTGAAAAAGAGGTGATCCACCATTTCCTCATGTTGTTTGCAAAGGAAGTCATTGTTTGGTCCCAAAAAACCACGTTTCTGAAGGTTCTCCCAAGTCAATATTTTATTATGTAAGACCAACCAGGAAAAACATTTTATTGTATTGGGAATAATTCCATCTCTAGATAAATTTATTCCACCATATGATGTCCTTAGCTGCAATAGAGTGAGAAATAGCCTCATAGGCTTGTCTGGCTTTGGCTTTACTAGATGAGGAATCCCAAGACCAAACCAACGAGTCCTTTGCATTGTTTAAGCCCAACCTATTTCTAATCAATTCCTTAACAAAATGGCTCCATTCCTCTACTAATTGACCAATCATTCCCAGTTCACCTGCAATCAACCAATAGCTCTTTTTGGTTGGAAGAGTCAATTGTTTTGACATCTTGTAGGTGGTAGAGTCCTTTAGAATACAAGTAGTTGATCGAATCAGAGAATAATTTGTAGACTCTGACTCCACCTATGAAAGGGTCTTTACTTAGAATAATATTCCTTCCATTACCAACTTTCAAAATTAACGAATTATAGAGGAAGGAAAAAGAAGCAGAGAGTACATTCCACACAATGGAACCTCTTTTAGCTGAATGTTTGGTTTGACCTCTAAGCCACTCCACCATTGATTGATTTTTTTTTAGATATTTTATTTTTAAAACCTGACTCCATAGACTCCCATCGAAGAGATCTCTCCAAATAGTTTTTAGGGCCAAGGCTTTTCCAAACCAAACCAGATTTTTGAGACCCCATCCTTCAAGATTTTTTGGAATGGATAGGGAGGCCCAACTAACTGGATGAATCTTTTATTTATATATTTTCCAGACCACAGGAATTTGAACATCTTATGTTTGATGGATTTGAGAATTGCCATGTGAATCTTGGCTAAGGATAACTAGTAGACCAACATATTTTCTAGAACTAATATAAGAAGAATATCTCTACCTCCCAATGAAACCAATTGTAACACCATAAATTTATCTTCTGTTCAATTTTTTGGATCACTCATATCCATTCCCATTTATAATAATCATTGGTTTTAGGAAGAAACCAATATATTTTAAACCAAATTCCAGGTGAAGGGACCGATGAGGCAGGAAGGATTGAATGGATGAGATTTTTTGAAGACTCATAGCATTTTGATAGAAGGAGGATTTGCTTAGGCTGACCTCCATGCCTGAGGCATTGTAGAAAAGATTTATAATTCTATGGAAGGTTTTCCACTTAGCAACAATGTCTAATCCCATCAATAACACATCATCCACGAATAGGAGATGGGTGATATACTGTTTGGGAGAAATTTTAATGCCTTTTATATTGCCTTCCTTCTTTTCTTTCAACAACATTAGACTTAGTCCTTCCATCACAAGCAGAAAAAGGAGAGGGGACAACAAACATCCTTGTCTGATTCCTCTGGTGCAGGTGAAGTTATATGAGAGAGAACCATTAATTAGAATGGAGAAGTTGTTAGAGGATACACGACGCATAATCCAGTTAGTATCCTCCCATCCTAAGCCAATCCGAAGGAGAACCAGTCTCAGATAGGTCCAATTGACCTTATTAAAATCTTTGTTGAGGTCCATTTTGAGTACAAGAGCTTTCATTTTTTTGTTTTTATAGAGTGTAGGACCTCTTGATCGATGTTGATGGCATCATGGATCTATCTGTTAGCTAGAAAACCAAATTGGTTTGGAGACACTGTAGAAAATCATGTAGATTCACAAGCTCATACAATTTATTAAAGCATAGGACAAGAATCTACTTCTACTTTCAACCAGCGGAAGCCAATAGATCGATGAAAACAATAATAGCAAGAGGAAGACAAATCAATAATGCATAACACAATAAATATCTGGGGAAAGCCTCAGCTGAAAACCGCCACTATCTGTATTGCATTAAATTAGAAATCCAAGATGATAATACAATGCTTGTTCTCACAAGAACAATCCCAGCACTCAGTATAATCAACCCTCAGCTCACAAGAAAGCTCTTTTCCAACACTTGGCCAATTTTGCAGCTCCCCAAGCCCCTATTTCCTTGCGCAATTCCTAGGGCTGAATAACCCATATTAATGGGAATCCAGTGCATCCAAAACTGTGCAATCCACACTAGGTTCAGTTCTTGATTGCATGCATGATCTATACAACTCAGTAAATCATACAACTGATAGTACACTATCCCTGCACTCTAGTCTCAATTGGGTCTTTCTCAGAATCGACATGCATGAGTTTCTAATGAGGGAATCTTCAGTTAACTGGGGTAGCACTAGTGAATGCATTAGTGCACCAACTGACTGTTAACTCTCTATTAGTTCCACAAACATTTTGGAACTAATTTAACTGAACTTAATTCAGTAAACTACGTTATCTAATTACAACTCACAATTAAACTCATACTGGACCCCTAAAATATAAGGAGAACATATACATGACTTCAGAAAGACTTCCAACTCAGAATTTCTAAGCTAATTAAGTTAATTAAACTTAATTAACTATTTACAAGTTACTATGAGAATAGAATTTGATTTTAATTCTTAGTTTAATTCAAGTACAAATTAAATTGGAATTTCTTGTTGCCATTTCTTAACATACACCTTCACAGTAAGAAATCTCTTAATCCTATTAAATATTACCTTTGGGATGATTTTATAAACCATGTTGTACAGGGAGATGGGCCCTAAAGTATAGAAAGGACTTAGGCTTTAAACATTTTGGAACCAAGGGTATGTAGGTAGCATTGATGGTAGATAAGACTTTCCCAGATCTTCTAGTTTCTTCCACCATTCGATAGAGATTGAGCCCCATGAGAGCAAAAAAAGAAAGGAAGAGTTTGACAATCCAACCATCAAGCCTTGGACTTTTGTCTTTTGCGAGTTGCTTTAAAACATTTTTAATTTCCTCAAGTGTTACAGGGATGTTGATCTGAACAATTTCATCTTGGTTGAGAAATCACGGGTAATGTTTGATGAGCTAAAGTTGAGTGCTGATATTGGAGGTACCTGGATCCTTAAAAAAGGAGGAGAATGTGGTTAACTTATTATTATTATTATTAAAAAGAACATTTCACCTAAAATAGCATAATGGTGTTTCATAAGGAAGCAAATATTTAATTTTTCCAAATGCTTCCAAGTCATGGGTCATTAACTTATTTCCTTACATTTTAGGAAAATGAGCTCTCAACTAGGTAAAACTAATCTTAAATATTAGTCTGGAACCAATAAAGACAATTTCAACCTAAATAGTATTCACAAAATGTCAATATCCCAGTAGAAATAGTTAGGCTAAGTTGAGAAGTGCAACAAGAAAGTCTCAATTTGACTTTGCCTTGGTCAAATTGAGAAAATTCGAATTTCCACATCAGCACACAACTTGGATGTAGTTAACTTGTGTGACATGTCCCTTGTCACTCAGTTAGCTTCGTAAATTCAAGTTAGAGGGCTTAGAGTTCAGTTCAGCATGTGTGATTGCTAAATTTTAGTAATCCAGTTTAGTTATATCTAGTTGAGTTCAGTTAAACTAGTTCTAATAGTTGGAGGAACTAGTGGAAGGTCAGTTGTGTAGTGGGACAACAGTCTAACTCAGTGATCATCCAGTTAAATGATCAATCAACCTAAAATAACTAGTGCATGCAAAGAATTCGAGTTCCCAGGTGTGGTGGAGATTCTAAGGTAGTGTAACAAGTAGTAGTAAACTAGTTTGAGTGTACATGTGTTGCCTGCAGTCAATTGATCAAGCCTTGGGAATTGTGCAGTCAATTGGAGGAAAATTCCTAAAAAATAGGGGCTAATTTTCTAGGATTTACGCAAAGAAATAGGGGCTCAAGTAGAGGCTGAAATTGACCAAGTCTGGGCCAGAGCTTCTCATTGAGCAGAGAGATAGGTTATTCACTTGCAGGTTGAGCTCAGACTGAGCTAGCAATTGTAATAGATCTCTATTCATCTGATTAATGCAAAGAGGGTTGAGGGGTTTTTCCTGGTTGGGTTCCCCTAGAAAAAAATATTGCGCATGTGTTTTATTTCTTATTGCATGCCTGAGATTATTGTTCTAAATTGTGAAGTGAATTCCACAGACCAATAGAGTAGAATTGTGTCTCTTGATTTAGATGAAAAATTATTGAGCAGTTGCAATTCTATTACCAAATTTCCACATGGTATCAAAGCAGGATTCACATTAGAGCAGGAATTTCGAAGTTTTTTCTTAGGAGGTTCAAATTTGCAGCTTCAGTGTAGTAGGATCTCTTCAGAGTTGGGAAAATGAACTTCTTCGAGCTAAGATTAGAGTATGCCTTGGAAGGCAACTTGAATTTCATTGCATAGAAGGACCACATGGAGGCAATGCTTGATGATAACATGTTGATGGAATATCTCAAGATAGACATTGCAAAACCAGGATCAACTAATGCCCAAAACCTAGCTCAATGGAAGAAAGATGTATCCAAGGCGAGGAGAATAATCTTGGAGGGAGTGCAAGACTAGATTGTATCAAATATCCATGGGAAAGAAACTCCTTTCGCAATGTGGAAGGCATTTACCGAGTTGTTCGAGAATAGCAATGATAATAGAAAACTGGCCCTGAAAGACAAACATCGAAAAATCAAGATGCAAAAGAATGATACTATTCTGCATTATCTCAACAGATTTACCCAAGTTCGTGATGAGCTTGGAGGGGTTGGTGTGAATGTTGTAGAAGATAACCTAGTGAGCCTAGCTCTTCTAGGCCTTCCCAAAAGTTGGCATAACTACCAGGACTCAGTGAATGGGAGGGATAAATTACCAAATTGGGAACGCTTGTGGTTTGATTTGGTACAAGAAGATATCAGGTAGAATACCAGAGATGGAACTTCATCCAAGGGCAAGGATGAAGAAAATTTATCATTGGTTAGAAAGGGAATGAAGGGAAAAGGGAAAAAATATCAAGCCAAACCAAAATCTAGCCAAGGGGGCAATAAGAAAACCTTGTCCAAAATAAAATGCTTCATTTGTCATGAATTCAAGCACTATGCTACAAAGTGTCCACATAAAAAGTATCGCAAGAAGAACTTAGGAGGAGAATCAGGTGAGGCATTGGCTTCACAGTTTGAGCTAGAATTTACCCTTATCACATGCATGGTTAGCACTGTGATGGAGAGTGTGTGGTACTTGGACTCTAGTGCATCATTCCGCATGACAAGGTGTAGAGATTTTGTTAGTAACTTGGAGGAGAAAGATCTCTAGATGCATATTGAGCTTGGGGACAATGAAAGGAAAATTGCTATCGAGATTGGTACAATAACCTTTTAGAGGGATTCATGATATCATCTTCGCCTCAAAGATGTCATGTTTGTTCTAGGCTTAAAGAATAATCTCATCTCTGTAGCAATTTTGGAAGACCATGCTGATGATGTGATCTTCAACAAAGGGAAAGCATTCCTGAGACACATAGCCACTATACAGGTGAAGCAAATCAGGGTTCAAGTGAAGAACCTATACAAGTTGGATGTGGAATATTATGTTGCATTAAGTAGTAAGGTAAAAAAATTGCAGAGTCCCGATGTCAGTGAACTTTGACACATATGATTGGGCCATTTGCATCATGGCACCCTGAAAATTATGCAGTAAATAGCCACTAGCCTCCCTAAAGGAGCTCTTGAACAACATGATGTCTGAAAAGGTTGTACCTTGGGGAAGTATGTGAAATCCACATTCCATGAGCGAGACAACAAAGCACACACAACCTTGGAAAGAGACTACTATGATGTTTGTGGACCTTTCTCGACATCCTCCACTGCCAAACATAAATATTTTATTATTTTTATTGATGATTTCTTAAGGAAGTGCTAGATTACAGAAGAATAAAGAGTCGTGGTAGATGGACAAGGTTTCCACAAAGTGAGCACCATTGGAGAAATATCCCACCTGTGGCATGGGAATGTTGCAGAGGTTGCAAAAGAACACAAATCCACAATAGATGGCCCGAGAGCTTGCAAATGGAATGAGAGTTTCCATCTTAATGTCAAGGGATGTATGGCAGTTAACATGTGTGGTTGCATGGGGCAGGATAGTCACACCTTCCCCTTCTTAAATATGAGGGGAGGCCATGGGGTGGAAAACACCCCTCCTCCATTAACGCATATTTTGACACCTTGATCAAAGAACTTTTTCTATTTTTTATTATTTAAATAAAAAATTATATATATTTTAATTTACAAATATATTTTCCATTTTTATTAATTCAAAAGAGGTATTAATAAAAAACATTTATGAAAAAGGTTTTTCAGCCATGGCTTTTATTTTGGGCGATTCTTATCATCTTTTCGAGTCATCTCTTAATGCTTAGCCCTCATATACGTAGTTTTAAATAGATTTTTCTTTTGTCTTACATAATTGAAGATTTGTTCTTGTTCATATAACTATTTTTCAAATAAAATCTGTTTTTTGTTTATCTAATTGAGAATTCGTTATTGTTTTTTTTTTTTTTAAATAAATGGATAGGGATTTGTATTAACAAAATCTAGATTATGGGCCAAAACCCTTTCATAGTCTTTTTGAATTCAAACTATGCAAATATTCTTTGTACCATACAAAATTAAAGCTAGCATTGTGGCTGCATTTCTTCCCTAGGATAAATATGTATATACTTATAGCTTCACAAAAGACCCCTAAACCAAGAAATATTTACATTGCAACATAAAGAAGATGATAAAAAACAAGATGATCCATCAATAAAATCCATTTCCATGAGAGTCATTCCTTCATTGGTGACAAAGTTTCTTATTGTTAGATCTAAGACTTTTGTGATCCATAATGTAGATATAAGTCTTTCGGATTAATCACATTGTTAGGATTTGGTCGACATTTCGAACCAACTAATGTGGTTCATCCTCAAGACAAGGTGAGAAATCAATAGATCTGAGGGAATAAATAGTAAGGATGCATCTTATCTGGCCTTATGCTCGAGCAGATGCCACCATTATCTTCCTGCGCATTTCCACCCACTAGATTCTCAAGTGTAGTGATCTTGATACCGAGAGCTACAATTTTGTCATGTAGATCATTGAATGAAATTTCCAAGTTTCCTATAATCCTTAGGAATTTGGCCTCCACGAGAAGCTGAGTTGACTAACGTTATCGTTTGGCCATTTCATATTGATGTTGTCGTGCCACCCTCAACACCTCAATCACATCCAAGAGTTTTTCAACCCGCTGATCAACTACATTGTTGTTTGGAGAGGGTAGAGGATCTGCCTTGTTGTGAGAAAACCGTTGCACCCAAAGCCTAATCACTCTAGGGGATTTATTCCACTTCACCAAACAGAAGTCGCCATAGAAATATTGAGATGCCACATAGCCCCCTTTATAATCAGAAACGAGACACTTCCACGAACCCATTAGAGAATGCAGATCCAAACCCCACCTAAAATTTGTTATAGGACACTGAGAGGATTGGGAAATGAGCACACAAGATGACATATTTAACTCAATTTTACAACATGAAAAAGGAAATACAAGAGTGGAAACAACATCCAACCAGGATCACATAAGGTGATATAAATGCTGAAACCATAATAGACGCGGGGAGGGAGGGAATTTGTGACACTTATGATATGGGAAGAGACAAGTGGAGGAGAAATTTAAGAACCGATGTTAGAAAAGTATGACATTCTAGATCCCAAAGTTATTTAACACTACAATTATGACTTGGGACCAGATACTTCGAAAGACGAGAGCCCCGTCCTTCTGACACAAGAAATTTCCAGCTGGATCAAAATGAAAATTCAAAAAATGATGGTTGAGAATTAACATAGTTAAGGGATGTGGATAATTTTAAAATTTCTATGATCCAACTCAATATGATCTTGGGTCATTGTTGAGTTACATTTGGCTAGAGCATCAACCATCAAATTAAGATGCATGTAAACATGGATGAATTCTAAGTGCTCAAACTAGGAGGATAACAAGAGGATTCAATGAAGGATAAGAGAGTGGTCATTACTTAACCCACACATAGCCTTGACCAGCTGAGGAATTACTACCATCGAATCACCAAAAACTAGAATACAAGATACATTTATTTCTAGTGCCATTTCTAGGCCTTTCCAAAGAGCCAAGAACTCCGCTGATTGTTTATCGCCTATCCTAATCCTCATGCAAATTGTGCTCATTTTTGTTCGTCAAAACTAATAAGAACCCCTCTTGCTTCTGCCTCCCTGAAAATTTGTTATTATTAATTCGAAAACAAACATTAATTATTAATATCTTATCATTAATATATACCATAAATTTTGAATTAAAAAAAAATCACTTTTATATTTCAAGTTTAATATGAAATTTATAGTAATTATGTTAATGCAAATTAATAATATTTATAATAGTTATAAGAAAATTAATTAATATGTTTATGTAAATTAATAATATTTATAATAGTTTAAATAAATTACTAGTAATTATTGTGGTGTAATTAATATAAAATTATATAATATTGTTTGATAAACTAATTGATAATATTAATTACTATTTATGTAAAATAGAAGACTAATACGTTCCCATTTCTCAAAGAACCCTAGTGTCCAAGAAATTCTCATATAGTGCAAAACTATTTCCATAAGGATTTTTCCTTAGCACATATTCAACAAAAGCAAATAGGAAGACATGGCTAGTCATTATTAAACCTTCAAAATATTTCTCATATATGATCCTTTATAATCTAACTTAATATCATATTAAAGTAAAATTAAATAACATAGATTTACTATTTTCATTTTTTATTTTATTTATTTAAAAGTTGATAAGTAAATGACGTCTCTTTACTTACTCTCTCTATGTTATTTAACTCTTATAATGTATTTAGTCTTTTAAAATCGCCTTTGATACCTGTGCCTTCTTCTTGGACAAAATATTTCCAAGATCACAATCACAGTTGATTATATATATATAAACCAACAAATATAATTATATTATAAGTTATACTTTCATGTTCATTTTGGACTTTGATGTTTAATTTTTAACTATTTTTGCTAAGTTTAAAATAATAAATTATAACTCTGCTCAATAAGATCTCCAAATGTCAACTTAATCATTATGCATCATTTCAATCAACATGTACCCTTCATCATTTAACCTGCTTCAATTTCCCTTTTAATATAATTTTCACTTTTATTTTTTATGTATTTTAAATTAAATATAATTCACTAGTTATTAACATCAAATTGTGAATTACTCCCTTACATAAAGATTCTGACTCATCCCAATTTAAAAAACTAATATACATAAGAATCAACCAACCACCCAAAAAAACAAATATGATGACAACGTCTCTTTCCAAAGAAGATGACAGTGACTCTTCACTACCTCTAGCAACTACTTTAATAGTAAGTTAGGAATAATTTTGAAATGGATCACCTTCTAGATATCACCTACCTAAAATTGGAAGAATTGCATTAATACAAAATGACATTGTTAGGGTATGCTCCCTATTATTTACTTTATCTATTGGTTTCATAATTCTACATTCTCTAGCCAATAGAACATAACTTTATTATTTTAAATGTGTCATTTTGGTTTCTTTGTCAACATAATCATTCCACTCAATAGCCTCCAACTTTCAAATGAATATGTAAATTAAAATATATTTTACACCAAGTAAAGGGTGCTTTAAATATCATTTATCCTTGAATAGGGCATCTACTTGTGTATTTATTAAGGCCACGCAAAGTGATGATTAAAGATCACAATATACAATAAGATATGGTGATTAAAAAATGAAACCTAAATGTAGCAATACAATAAATTATACATGCTTTTCACTAAATCCACAAGAAAACATTCTATGTATTCTTTTACTTACAAAGAAAACATTATGTGCATTCATTTACTTAAATAAAATAAAAGGAAAGCTATCTGTTTTCCATATTCTTTTCCTATTTCCATATTCTTTTCCTAAATTTAGTAGGGGAATAAAATTATTAAAGTTTTAGGCTTTTTGTTATTTCCCTTCACAGCGCAATTTGATTACTTAATGGTATGTTTTTATATATTTTTAAATATGATTACTTAATGGTATGTTTTATATATTTTTAAATATGTAGTATATGTTTTGAATTTGATATTGAAATATATTAATAATATTATTTAATATTATATATTAAATGAAATTAAATATGGTTACCACTATAAAAAAAACTTATGATAGTTTTTTCATTATAATATTTATATATATTAAATAAATTAAAATTATTAATTAAAATATAGAGTTATATAATTATATATATTTAATATATACATTAAATAAAATTAAAATTATAGAGTTTTATTATTATAGTTATTATATAATATAGAATATTTTCTTTAAATAGAAAGTATCTTTTAATCTTAGATTAAGATTCAAATTAATTTTTAAAAGTTTATCTTTTTAAATATGATTTAAGGAAACATGTTAACCATTTAAAACTCAAATACATTTGGTACGAAGATAAGTCTATTTCTTTATTCTCAATACTTTAGTAGACGGGTTCTCCAAAGAGGCTCACAAACTCATTCCACGAGCATTGAAATACCGAAAGCATATGAATGATAATGTTGTGGGGGTTGTTGTCCTCCATATATGGGTTTTTGTCTTACTTATTGCTATCTTTTGTAACTGTATATGTAAACCATCCGATGATGTTATTCGGAAAGTGATAGGGATATCTTTTTGGTTCTGACGTTATGGCTTCATTTTATAGACCAACATAGATCCATCTTAAGCACAAATCTAACATGAGCCGAGAGGGATCAAAATTCTTCAGGTGTAAACTTGTTTTAGAGTGAAAGAAAACAATGTATAATTTTTCATTGTTTAAAATATATTCTTGAACAATATATATTTTTAAAAATAGATAAACAATAAGTCATATTAAAATATTTTATTCATAACCTACATTGGATATTTTATTATATACAACATTAAAATATTTTCTTTTAACAATTTTTTTTTTATATATAGATATATATATGAAGTTGATATTCACATAAGTTAGTGAACATAATTCATGGGGTTTTGGATAAACGATGATTGGGTGCTCTGTTAAGGTACTCCTTTATGTGAAGTCACCTGTTCAATTCCCCACCCTGACCGGGGTGATATATTGGACATGATGATGATGTAGTCCCACCCAAACTTACAAAAAAAAGGTTGGCGAACATAGATCTTCAAATAATTTATTTAAATCTTCACATATTTTTCTTACTTCTAATTACTTTACATGAAATTATATTATGCCATATGGATGAATAATTAAACATGCATAGCATATTCATTTTTCCTTTTTATTATCGTTGACATTGCTTTTTTGTTTATAAAATATTTATTTTTATTTTAAGAGGGATACATGTTAACTCCAAGTTGAGCACATACATACTTACACATCACCTTCACACTAGGTTGTATAATGAGCCTCTCGGCTCAATAAGGATTGAATCAAGATTTTAAAATCCTGCATAATGCATATTTTCCACTACAGAAATATAAACATTTTTTTCCAAGGAAAGAAAGTCGATTTCTTTATGAATCACCAATAAATCATTTTAAGTGATATGGTTTTAAATAATCATGATGAATCAACTTATATTTACAAATAATGACCAATAACAAATGCTCTTATTATTGATTAACAACTAAATTAGCATAGATCCATCTTAACATTAGATCTACGAAGAATTGAGAGGGATCAAATCTTTCAAGATGCGAACCATTTTTAAAGTGAAAAATCTGAGGAAAAATTTGCAACTTTAGATATTTGATTCCTTTGGACCCTTAATAGATTGGGAGTTAAAATGGATTTATGTTGGTTCTCAATAATACTATTTATATTTTTTTGAGTAAAATATAAATGGATACTAGGTTGTGATTCTCCTATGGTGCAGCAATTAGCGTTTGACCCTAGTCGACCACTCTTATCTCCTTCCTTTCCTGGACTCTACAAATGGAGAACTCTTGAGCACTTTTGTTATGCAACCAGCTCATAAAATAGAAGAAGAGATAGATCAAAGACTTCAAAATTAGCCTCTTCGAGGGGGCAACCTCCTTTACATTACACAAATGAACAATTCTTGGATGAAACAAATGACAAGACCTCCTTTCTATATATAAGAGTCTAAGGGGTCACAATATGATCAGAGCCGACATAACAATAATAATGTAAGGGCACAAAAATAACAATAGTGGGCTTCTATGGGGCACAACAATAACAATATGGAGACAACATGGGCACAACAATAACAATAAGGGGCTACAATGACAATAATAATGGGGGAATACACTAGTATTATAAGGACCTAACATGCCCCTCTCCTTAAAAAAAATTTTGTCCTCAACGCTTGAGTAGTTATGGATGCTTTTGTATAAAATTATCATCCTCCCATGTGGAATCTTCAGCGGGTAAGTTCTTCCACTTGACGGGATACTCTGAAATTGATCGATTTCGTAGTTGTCAAGTTCTTGTTTCTGTGACTACTTCAGGTTCCAATATGATTTCTCCTTCCTCGTCAAGTTCTGGCAATATTGGTTGAACTGGGAGCTTGTCACCTATAACCTTCTTTAAGCATGAAACATGGAAAATTGGGTGCACTCGAGAAGATGTAGGAAGCTCCAATTTGTATGCCATAGTACCAATCTTTTGCAACACCTTGTACGGACCATAATACTTTGGTGATAATTTATTATACTTCTTAGCTTACTTGAGGCACATTTGTTTGTATGGTTGTAGTCGCAGAAATACCCAGTCACCTACATCAAAACTTCTTTCGCTGCGATGTTGATCTGCCTATTGTTTCATTTTATTCTGCACCAAAGTGAGGTTATCCTTTAAGAGTTGGAGAACTTGTTGTTGATTCTCGATGTGATCTTCCACTGCTTGAACTTTAGAATTTTCTCTTAAATATGATGTGATGGATGGTGGATGATATCCATAAAGTGCCATAAATGGGGTCATTTTTGCTGCACTATGGAAGGAAGTGTTATACCACCATTCAGCCAGAGGCAACCACTTGACTCATTGTGTCTGTTTATTAGATATAAAGAAACGAAGGTATCCTTCCATACATTTGTTCACTATCTCAGTTTGCCCATCAGATTGAAAATGATAAGATGAATTATGAGCTAACTGCGTACCCATATAGGAAAATAATTCTGTCCAAAATTTTCCATTGAAAATTGGATCTCTATCGCTTAAAATAATCTTTGGGTTTCCATGTAGCTTTTGAATTATTTCCATAAATGCAGTAGCAACTGTACTAGCTTTAAATGGACGAGATAATGCACAAAAGTGTGCATAATTGGTAAGTCTATCAACTAGCACCATGATGACACTCTTTCCTTCAGACTTGGGTAAACCTGTGATAAAATCCATTGAAACCTCCTCCCAACGCTGACTTGGAATGGATAAAGGTTGTAACCGACCCGAGGTCTTAACTGTCTCAACTTTAGATTGTTGGAAAACCAAACATTCCACCACAAACTTTTGAATATCATATTTAAGGTCATCCAAAAAAAATTCCTTCTTAACCCTGTGGTAAGTTCTAAAAAATCCCGAGGGCCCTCCTAAGGGAGAGGTGTGCAATTTCAAAAGAATCTTTTGTTTGAGTTGGGAATTCTTACAGAGGTATTTGTACCATAACAAATCATTTTTCCAGCTAAATGTATCAGATGTACTGTGATCTTTCTACAAATTTTGAATGGGTGCCCACACTTCGTCATTCTTTCATTCATCCCTTGCTTCATTCATCCAATCTAGTTGGATAATAGAAGATAATATTTGTTCTAAAAAGTATTTAAAACTATCATGATCTGTTTTTACCTTGAAGTGTCTTCCCATTAGGTAAGTTCATCATTTCTTAAGTGCATGTAGTATTGCCAACATTTCATTCTCATAAATAGTTTTGTGTAAATAATTTCCTTTGATTGGACGACTTTCAAAAGCAAAGGGTATTCCTTCTTGCATTAAAACAACACCAATTCCATTTCTTGAGGCATCACATTCCACAATAAAGTTTTTTGTGAAGTCTGGTGTAGCTAAGACCCGTGCTTGGCACATTGCCTCTTTAAGATGTTCAAAGGCCTTCGTTGCTTCTGGAGTCCAAGAAAATGCATCTTTCTTCAGTAATGTTGTTAGAGGTGCTGCTATTGTCCTATAGTTCTTAACAAACTTGCAATAATACCCTGTCAACTCGAGAAATCCTCGTAGATGCTTTATGGATGTGGGGATTTTCCATTCCTTAATGGCTTTAATTTTTCTAGAATCTACATTAACACCTTCATGAGATACAATATGACCCAGATATTCCACCTCCCGTACTCCAAAGAAACATTTGGAGGTTTTTGCATAAAATTGTTTCTCCTCCAATAGTTTGAGCACCCTGTCAACATGTTGAACATGATCCTTCCAAGGCTTGTTGTAGATTAGTATATCATCAAAAAATACTAACACAAATTTTCTAAGGAAGGGTTTGAAAATGTAATTCATCAAACCTTGAAATGTATAAGGAGCATTGGTAAGGCCAAAAGGTGTTACCAAAAATTCATAATGACCCTCATGAGTTCTAAATGTTGTTTTTGAAACGTTTTTAGTCTTCATTATGATTTGATGATATCCTGAACGAAGATCCAACTTGGTGAAGTAAATTTCTCCATGTAATTCATCCAATAATTCATCAATGATAGGAATGGGAAATTTATCTTTAATAGTGAGTTTGTTGAGCTCCCTATATAATCCGGACACATGTGCCATCATCCATCCTTCTTATGCACCAATACTACTAGAGCAGAGAAAGAACTTTGACTAGGTTGAATTATACCAACCTCTAGCATTTCTTCAACCATATGTTCAATTTCACTCTTTTGAGCATAAGGATATCTGTAAGGCCTGATGTTTGGAGGGACACTTCTTGGAATCAAATGAATAACATGATTATGATCACGAATAGGTGGAAGGCCTTTGGGAGTCTCAAATACCTTGGAATGATTGTCTAAGGCTTTTTGGAGATCTGGAGAAATAGATGGTTTCGATGTTGAAACCTCTAGTGAACATAATTATGAAATTACGCCTCGTTTTTCTTTCTTTAGAAGCTTTGTCATGCCATTAGATCTGATTATCTTTCCCAGTTTCCTTGTGATACCCCTTAATTCAACTTCCTTTCCTTCCCAAAAAAATTTCAAGAAAAGTTCTTGAAAATTAAAAGCTATCATACCCAAAGATTGTAGCCATTGGATTCCTAGTACAACATCAACACCACCCATTAGAATGGAAAGCATTGGACTATTCAATACATATTCTCTCATGGATAGCTTGATATATGAAACTTTTTCAGAGCAATTTATGGTCCTCCATTTGCACCATCACTTTGACACTGTCGGATTATGGAGCAACAATCCTGCTATCTACATGAATAAATTATGGGTACTAGCCTGATCAATCAACACTATTACCTTTTTCTTCTAGATATATCCTATCTTGAGAGTTTGAGGAGTGTATTCCACCAATGCATTTACAAGATTATGGTCAGATTCATTTTCCCTAGGCGGGTTCCTGGTGTTATCCTCTTCTTTTAAATTTCTTTGTTCCTTTCTCCTCCTCTTCACAATGTAAAATAATTTCTTCTCAGCACACTTATGACCTTTAGTGTATTTTCTATCACAATTGTAACAAAGCCCTTTTGCTATTTTTCGTTCCAATTGTTGTGGTGTCAACCTTGTAGGTTTTAGAAGGCTAGATGCAACAAGGCTTCCATCTTTACAATTGTGAGTGGTAGGCTTCCTTGTTGCCATAATTTTGCTTTCAATTTTTCTTGCCAACCTGAATGCATTCTCCAATGAATCAGGTTCCCAAAGGTGAACCTCATGTTGGATGTTATCCTTTAAACTCCCTATGAACACATCAATATTGTGCTCATCTAGAATATCATTTACCCTTATATTCAATTTTTGGAAGTCCTCAATGTGCTCCACCATTGAACCCTTTTTTTTAGATTTATCAATTGACTAAAGAAGGTGTTGCCCTTTGTATCCTCATAATGTGCTATCATTTCCTCCATAAAATTTGACCAAGTGATAATTTGTTTATGAAAGCGAATCCATCGATACCATGCAAACTAATTGGGTTCCAAATATAAATTTGCATTGCGTACCTTTTGTGTGTTTTGCACAATATGGAGATTGAAATATTGCTCCATCTATAGTATCCATGTTACGAGATCATTACCATCAAACTTCCTCATATCGATCTTTGGAACGTGGTGGGTCTTCAATCCAACATTAGAGTCTATGAAATCATTATTAACATTTCTTTTGTTCTCATCATGAGTTTCCTTTACTACCCTTTCGCCATTAGGAAGCATTTCTTGTAGCAACTTTGTCAAATCTATCTTCAAATCTTCCATGTTGACTTTAAGTTTTGCTTCTATACCATTTATCTTAGCTTCCATGCCATCCATATTAGCTTCCATACCATTCTTTAAACCATCCATATTAGCTTCAGTTACTTTTTGTGAGAGCGAAATTTGTTGCACTTGGTCTCGTAATTTTGATATGTCATGTTGCATTTATTCCTCTTCTTCATGTGTCATAGTAGAGATTTCAGGTTGCTTACTAGGTCTTTCTATTTTCTTTCTTCGGGTCATCAATTAATGATAATTATTCTTCATAATTCCCTTTGAATCACTTTAAACTACTTTCTCAAACAAAAATTATGCAAATTTTAAAAATAGACTACACACCTTTTATTTTCGCTTTATAGGAGCTCAATATTGAATATGATGTATCTATGTAATTTAGGATCTCCAAGGTATGAAATTTCTTCTTGTGGTAGCCCTATGTGTCCTCTTTCCAACCCCACAAGTCTAATCGAGATTAGATTATCCAATAAATATTTATTCCCAATCTCCCACGATGACCTTATTATAGACTAGTTCAGTAGAGCGAACTTGTACAAAGTTCCACATGACATTGTTTCAACTTTCGTCCCTAAACAAAATACCCAATAAACTACAGTCCATCCTGTTTTTGTCACTTTTTATGAAATTTGAATCCAATTCTCAGAGAGAAAGTTATGACGATTTTCCCAAGGTCACTTGTTTGAGTTCGAATTCTGGAGCCTGCAAAAACCCTAACTTCCTCGGATCATATATCCAAAAATATAGCAAGACAAGATCTGAAACTTGTACACAAGGTTTACCACGATTTTGGCGCAAATGTATTTTAATTTTATCTTCTAAAGCTTCGTATAAAAATAGTAATAGTGAAAATTCCACGACGACCTGTTTGAAGCAGCGAAACCCTAGAATCCAAAGCTCTGATACCAAATGTTATGCAACCAAATCACAAAATAGAAGAAGAGGTAAATCAATGACTTCAAAATTAGCCTCTTTGAGGGGGAAACCTCCTTTACATTACACAAATGAACAATTCTTGGATGATACAAATGACAAAACCTTCTTTCTATATATAGGAGTCTAAGGGGTCACAATATAATCAGAGCCGACATAATAATAATAATGTAAGGGAACAGCAATAGCAATAGTGGGCTTCTATAAGGAAAAATAATAACAATATGGGTACAACATGGACACAAAATTAACAATAAGGGGCTATAATGACAATAATAATAGGGGAATACACTAGTATTATAGAGACCTAACAATTTTTGGATCTTAACTCCTTAATCTCCAGCTCGTCGACGATTCCGTATTTGTCACAACACTCGACTCTCCCTTCTTTGTCAGTGGGGAATCGAATTTTATTATCTGTCGCATGTGGTGTCTTGCTTTCAGACTCAAGCCTTTGCGACACCATGGTGGGTGCATCTGTTTGACTAATGTCGGGCCTTGCTTCACCCTTTGCTTCAACACCTGGTGTTTTAGACGTTGCCCCTCCCTTCAGCTTGGAGGGCTCTTGTCCAAGCTCATCTTCTTTGACTTTTAATGACATTGTGCAAGCAACTCCTAGTATTTCTTCCTCGGGTTGACTTTGAAACATGCCCCCGCAATGATTCAAATCTTTGTAGCCACTATGGCCAAGGTTCTGTTACTGGTTGTATCCACTCAGTGAGGCTAAATTTTTTTCATACACTGGATTAATATGCAAGTTCAATGACCTACGGGAAAGGCTTGTTGGCCTCCACTCCTGAATCTCATTGTAGTGGAAGCCTCTGATCACTGATGCTTTGGACACATATCCATTGACCATGATTTTTTTTATTGTAATATTTGACAAATTTGAAGATAGAGCTCTGATTTTCGACTCTAGCTTGTAGTTTTGGGGCAATGCAGGGCTTTGCATGGAACCTTGGTTTCCCTCTTTCAATCCTCTCTCGGATTCAATAACGACAACTTCGGTTTGGGTAAGAATCCCTAAACTTCCATTGCATTTATGGAATATCACTTCTTTGTCTACAATTGGAAACATTTTAGGAAAATTCTATTACCAAAGCAAGGATATTGAATATTACCTAAAGCCCACATATACTCGCATATGTGTGGAAATGGATTTTAGTAAAGGGTTTCCCCATGAATTAAAGTTAACAAGTCCTGGATACTCTTGGATGCAAAAACTGGACTATGAAAACCTCTCCTTTTGTTGTAGAGCTTGTTACGAGATTGGACATTCTTTCAAATATTGTCCCAACGCTGGGAAGAATAATGCCAAGAAATCTAGAAAAAAACCTCATTGGTGGAAAGGCGCTAACCATGATCAATATACCATATACAAAGAGGATCTCCCCTCAGTTCCTTGCAAAGAGGACAAACCACAAAAATATCCAAAATTTCCCATAACATGTCATAACAAATCATTAGAGCCTTCAATTGAACTTCCTCCGGACCCAATAGACTCAACTGCGAACAAGACAAAGTCATGCAATGAAGAAAAGTTCTCTGACGCAATAAATTATGAAAGAAATTATATTGCCTCTTTAAGTGTCCCGCAAGGGAAAAATATAATTGCAAAGGTTTTCCTAAATGAGGATAAGTGTAAATCCACATCATCGTCTGCAAGAGGCTTGTCCTCAAAAGGTTTTAATCAGAAGGCTCTGTCATGGGTGGATCAAATGGAATTGGTCTTTCCTTCTCAAATTTTGATAGCAAATTTCTCTCAAAATTGGGTGACTCTCCAGAAATATCTAAAAAGCTGGATCGGACCCAAGTAAAAAGGAAAAAAGAGAAAGAGGCAAATGGCGACTCTCCAGGAAATATTAAAATCCACCCAAAGAAAAAAAGTTAAGAAAGGAATGGACTGCAAATATATTTGGATTTTAAGGGTTTTTTTTGGAAAGTTTTCAGTTGAAATGAAATCAAATTCTGACCCAAACCTTTAAGGATTTTTGTTCAAAGAAGTTCAAAAAAGAAATGTATTGTACTTATTGTGAAATGAAGAGAGAGAAGAGAGAGAGAGAGAGAGAGAGAGAGAGAGAGTTGTATTATAACTTATTTTATAACTTTATTGTGAAATGAATATATTATATATATATATATATATATATATATATATATTAATATATATATATATATATATATATATATATATTATATTAATATATATAGAGAGAGAGAGATGAGAGAGAGATCAGAGGAGAGGAGAGAGAGAGAGAGATTGATTTATGTGTTTATTAATTAAATTTAGATACAAATTAGTGAAATATCATAGTTTTTGTAAATTAAATTGTATTACCACAAAAAAACTTGATCACATCATTCCTTCCTTAAACAAAATACACAACAATACATTTACTACCCTCCTGGGCTTAGATCCCATGATTGATCATCGAGTTTTCCTTCTTCCCTTTTTGCTTACGGATGTCTATCTAATTCAAGGGATTGTCTGGAGTAGATGAAACAATGACATCATTTATGTGAGACAATTCTATTTTCGAAGATTTTGGCACATTTTTAGCTTCCTTGTCACTATCTGAGTGATCTCATTCATGAGTACATTTGTGCCCACTCATTGATGGAACTCAAACTATGGTTGATCCATTTCCAGGTTTGGTCAAAGGGTGAACTTCTTCTATAGAGGGATGAGATGGCTCTACATGAGGCTAATATGAGTTTCAAGGAGTTTCTTTGGCCATAGGTGAATTTTGTTGTTGTGTGGTATCCTAGTTGTGATTCTCGACAGTCTTAGGTCCTTTTCATCCCTTTGAATCTTGCCAACTGCGATTATTTTTCTTAGGATCCAAGTGGGTATAGGACCCTTGTAAAAGGGGGAATTTTTTTTGGACATGACTAGGTTGTTGACAAGTCCTCAATGAAAATCAATATTCTCATAATCCACCAGTTGCAAATATACCCTACCTCTCCATTTGAGGAGGATTTTATCAGGAAATCCTTTACTAAGGTCCAGTTTGACACATATGTGAACAAATGTGATAATTCCTTTATCCATCCTATCACTGTTGGCTTTGATGTAGTGACCTATTAAGTTACCCACATTTTTCGAAATATCAGGATGAGACAAATGGATGGGCAGGTTGGGGACACGGGGGCTTCACTCAATGAGCCTCTAACATATCATGTGCATTAATGGCATACTAAACAATACCCTTAATTTGACTACATATTGGAAAATACTTCTAAAAATCACATTATTTAATCCCCTTCCAATATGAACCCAATACACCTTCCTAATTTACAAAACCCTAATTTCACTAAATATTATTAACAAATTTTTACCCCTTTATATTTTTCATTAACTTTGAGCTCTATTTTTTATACTCGCCAATATAAACCCTTTATCCCCAATTTTATGCTCAATATATTATGTTATTTTCCCCTCAATATATATTCCCCAATGTGAATGCACATGGTATGGTATTGCTCCCCTAGTGAAGCTGCCATGGTTAGGAAGCCTTACCCATACATATGGTATCAAATCTAACATGTAAAGAGGATTAAAATTACGGAACCATGGTTGAAAAAAGAGGTCGAAATGACCCTAAAACCAAGGTCCTTGATAAAAAACCTTCTGCCAATCCTCTATATTTTAGAAGAGCACAACAAAGAATCCTTTGGAGAAAAAATGTAGCACAATATTCCGATATCAATTCTAATTCACTGACTCCTGAAGGGAAGATAATGAGGTCCAAAATCCATTAAAACAACAAATAAGCACGTGGCGTTCATATATTGCAACCATGAATTTACATATCACATTATCAACTTCAAGAGATGGGGTTTCCACTACCGAATCTACCACAAATGCCTATCCTGAGAGATATTTAGGGTTTGGAGGTGGAGCCTCTAGTTTAAGAACATCCTTAAAGGATTTGGGTTGGGATGAGGAGTATGCACCCTAGCCTTTGGCTCCACCTCTTACTCTTGAAACCATATAAATCAAGGCATCCTTAGCTATGCCATACTCACTGAGGGATTTCTAATCCTAAAGCTAGTGACCTTCATATTGGCGCTAAAAGCTGCCATATGGGATTCCCACCCAATCCTATATCGTGGCTGCAAGTGTGGAGTCAAGATCAATGGCTTTGACCTATAGATAATGGGAGCCTCCCTAAACTTTTTCACAAAGAAAGTAAAATTTGCTAGATTTGGGATAATAACCCCCCTTGGTAGTTGAAAAAACCTTGCAAAATGAGAAGCTTTGCAGTTGCTTCTAGCCCAACAAAGGGTTTCAATCGCTTCCTACGAAATTGTCTAAATATAGCTTCGAGTGATATGAAAGATCCACAACCCCAGATCCAACTTGAGCATTGACAACTTTCTCTTCTGATAATATGAAGGAAGTAATATCCCCCCATCTTTTGAACTTCAAGATCTAAAGACATCTTCTCGAAGTTTCTTCAATATCCTTCTTCTTTCTATCTTGCATCATCATGACCGTCGTTGAAAGATTTTGTTGAAATGTGGCAACACGAATATTCCAATTTTAAATTGTCCTTGAATTAAAATTCGAATTTAGTCTCACCAGCTGCTTGAAAAATAATTAATTAATTCATCTTGAGTTAATTAGTTGAGAAATTCAAGCTAGAAGTCTTTCTAAAGTCATGCAACAGTTATCCCTTAATTAAGGAGATAATATTGAGTTATATCTGAGTTGTAATTAGTTAGCTCAGTTTACTGAGTTAAGTCCAATTAAATTAGTTCCAAACTATTTGAGGAACTAATTGTGAGTTCAGTCAGTTAATGCATGCATGCATCCAATTAGTGTACTCCAGATAACTGAAGATTCTCTCATCAATAAATCATGTATGTCTATTCTGAGAAAGATCCAATTGAGATTAAAGACAGGGACAATGTACTATTAGTTGCATGAGTTTTCCTATAAACAAAACTAATGCATGCAGAAGGAATTCATTCCTTGAGTATTGCGCAATTTTACAGGGTGTGAGATCAGTGTGAGTGATCAATGTTACACTTGGTAATAGTAGGATCACCTAGGAGAAACAACACAAGGAAATAGGAGCTTGGAGGGCAGAGGAGAAGGCACATGAGCAATCTATTTTGTTTGTGGGCATCTGTGAGGGATTGTACTAAGAACTGGCTAGCTGTGAGAGTTAAGGCTTTGTGTAATCCTGATATATTTCCACTTGTATGATAATATAGATAGTGGGGTTTTTAGTTGAGGCTTTCCCCTGAGTATTCTTATGTGTTTCATGTGCATTGATTCTTCTTTTGGTTATATGTGTTTAGCTTGATCTTGCTCAAATATTTTAAGCCTCCGCAAAATTGATTGTAGAAGTAGATTAAAGTATTTTGCTTTAGTTATATTGCACTATCAGTTTAATCTACAATCATAATTTCTACATGGTATCAGAGCAAAGGTTATCAGAGCTGTGAACAGTATACTGAGAACAAAATTCGAAGTTTGAAGTTCGGGGTTGCAGGTGCAAATCAAAGTCATATCATACTTTAGGTTGGTCAATGGCGTTCTATGGCTTGAGACTCAAGTATTCCTTGGAAGGCAACTCAAATTACATAGCATGGAAAGATAGAATGGAACCCGTAATAGAAGACAATGTCTTGAAGGATTTCATTGATCAAGAAATCCCAAAGCCAGCTGCAGCTAATGCACAAGAATTGGCTGAGTGGAAGAAGTGTGTGGCGAAGGCGAGACAGATCATCCTGTAGGGAGTTCAAGACCATATTGTCTCGAGTCTCCATGGGAAGGATACTCCATTTTCAATGTGGCAGACATTGAAAGACCTCTACCAGAACAATAGTAACCAGAGGAAATTGGCGATCAAGGATAAGATTCAAAAAATCAATATGGAGAAGGGCGATACTATTTCCACTTATCTGAACAATCTCACCACCTGCAGAGATGAGCTTGGTAGTGTGGGAATAACTACTGCCGATGATGATATGGTGAGCCTCACTCTCCTCGGCCTTCCAGAGAGTTGGAATGGCTACCAGGACTCTGTGAATGGAAGGGAGAAACTGCCAGATTGGGAACAAATGTGGTCAGATCTAATGCAAGAGGAGGTCAGGAGGAGCACACGAGATGGTTCTTCATCAAAGAATGATGATGAAGAAAATCTGGCCTTAGCAAGTAAGGCAAGGAAAGGGAAGGGGAAGGCTTCCCATTCCAAATTGAATTCTTCTCATGGAGGGAAGAAGGGTGACAAGTCTAAAGTGAGATGCTTTAATTGTCGCGAGATGGGACATTATGCAACTAATTTCCCATCGAAGAAGTCCAAGAAGGGATCCACAAAAGGATTAAAAGGTGAGGCATTAGCCTCTCAGTTCAAAATGGACTTTACCATCACCACATGCATGGTGTCATCGATGGTGGGTTGTGTTTGGTATCTTGACAGTGGAGCCTCATTCCACATGACTGGTGATAAAAGTTTATTCAGTACCTTGGAGGAGAAAGACTTCAAGATGCGTATAGAGATGGGTGATGATGGAAAGTATAGTGTTTCAGGAGTGGGCACAGTTGCTTTTCAGAGGGAGCATGGAGCTCCTCTCACCTTGACAGATGTGAAGTATGTGCCTGGACTGAAGAAGAACTTGGTATTTGTCGCAATGTTGGAGGACAAAGGCTAAAATGTTGTCTTCAGTAAAGGAAAGGTGTTCCTAAGACACATAGCCACGGGTCAGACCAAGAGGATCAAAATTTGAGTGAAGAATCTCTATAAATTAGAGGTAGATGATTGTGCAGCATTGAGTTCGAAAGCAGAATTGGTGCAAAGCCAAGACATTGGCGAGTTATGGCACAGGCAGCTGGGCCATTTGCATCATGGGGCCTTGAAGATAATGCAACAGATATCTATAGGACTTCCCAAAGGTAAACTTGAGCAAGTTGACACATGCAAAGGTTGTACCTTGGGAAAGTACACCAAGTCTTCCTTTCATGATTGAGACAGTCGATCAGAAGCAACCTTAGAGCGAGTTCATACTGATTTGCATGGACCATTATCGATGACATCCACAACGAAGCAAAGGTATTATGCAATTTTCATTGATGATTATTCTCGTAAGTGCTGGATTTATTTCATGCAGAAGAAGGACCAAACCTTCTCAAAGTTTTTTGAGTTCAAAGTTTTGGTCAGGAAAGAATCAGGGAAGAAGATCAAGGCCTTGAGAAGCAACAACGATGGAGAATATGTCTCTCAAGAGTTTAAGGACTTCTGTGCAGCAGAAGGAATTAAATGGGAGTTGACGGCACCTCATAACCCATAGCAAAATGGGGTGGCCGAGAGGAAGAACAGAACTATTGTAGCAGCAGCACGGGCGATGCTTCATGACCAAAGCCTACCACTTCATTTGTGGGCTGAGGCATGCAACACAACGGTCTATTTTCAGAATAGAAGCCCACATCGCATACTTGGGATGAAGACACGAGAGGAAGCTTTCTTCGGTAAGAGACCAGATGTGGGTCACTTCAAGATCTTTGGCTCATCGGTATATTGCCATGTGACAAAGGATGCACAGAAGAAGCTTGAGATGATTGCAGTGTTGGGGATACTTGTGGGGTACACTGATACACCCCATAACTATCAGGTGTATTTTCCTACCAGTCAGAGGACACTGGTTCGCAGAGATATCAAGTTTGATGAGCAAAAGGCCATGCGAGTTTCTCTTGAGAGGGAGCTCCAACTACGGGCTATGGAAGAACTGTTTGTTTCTAAGGAGGAGGAGCCTCAGACTGATGCGGATTAGCCGCATGCAGAGGATCCAAGAGTGGAGACATCCACTCAAGCAGAGTCTTCCAGAGATGGACGAAATAGCACAAGAGAAGCTGACAGATTGTTGTCGGATGCAAGAGAGAATGTGGGAGAACCATCTTCTTAGCGCAGACATAGGAGGTCACCTGAGAGGTACATTGGATACATGGCCCTTGTTGGGGAATGTGTTGAGACCAAGCCATCTTCCTTTGAGGAAGCAGTGCAACAAACGATTTGGGTTGATGCTATGGTGGAGGAGTATGACTCCATAGTTCGTAACAGTGTTTGGGATGTGGTTCTAAGACTAGAGAACAAGTCAGTTGTGAGTTCCCGTTGGCTTTACAAGGTAAAGCAAGTTGCTAATGGTAGTGTGGAAAAGCATAAGGCAAGATTTGTTGCCCGTGGTTTCTCATAGGTCAAGGGGATTGACTATGTTGAGACTTTTGCTCCTGTCGCAAGGTACTCATCTATCAGATCGATGTTGGCACTATCAGCATAGATGGGTTGGAAGATCCATCAGATGGATGTGAAGACTGCATTCCTCAATGGCAAGATTGAGGAAGAGGTGTACATAGAGCAACTAGAAGGTTTTGAGACCTTTGATCGTGAGTCGCATGTGTGCCAACTCAAGAGAGCTTTGTACGGGCTGAAGCAAGCACCTCGTGCTTGGTACACCAGGATAGACAACTACTTCACTAGGTTGGGCTTCACAAAGAGGGAAGCGGATGCGAACCTGTACCACATCATGGTGAAAAGTAAGCAATTGATCATTGTACTTTATGTTGATGATCTCATATTGACAGGTGATGGTGAGTTGATCATGTCTTGCAAGGAGGACCTTGCAAGAGAATTCGAGATGAAAGACATGGGTCTCATGCATTACTTCCTTGGCATGGAAGTATGACAGAAGGATGGGGAGTTGTTTGTGTCTCAGGGAAAGTATGCCAACGAGATACTCCGGAGATTCCACATGGAGAATAGCAAGTTCATGCATACTCCTCTAGCAGGTAACTAGAGGAAGGAGGATGCTACTTCAAGAGAAGTAGTAGAGGCTATTGTGTACAGGCAGCTTGTGGGTTCACTGATGTACTTAGTGAACACACGACTAGATTTGTGATATGCGGTGAACCAGCTGAGTCAAGCGATGGTTCAGCCTACCAAGATGTTTTGGAAGGTGACAAAGCATGTATTGAGATACCTCAAAGGCACATCTCAGTATGGATTATCGTACAGATGGACAGAGGGAGTGAAGCTACAAGGCTTCACTGATGCATATTGGGTAGGGAGTCCATCATATCGGAAGAGCACATCAAGAGGGCTTTTCAACCTTAGGTCAGCTACAGTTTCTTGGTGCATTAGGAAATAGAGGTCAGTTGCACTCAACTTGGTAGAGGCTAAATACATGGTTGCAAGTCAGGCAGCATGTGAGGCCATTTGGAAGTGGAAAATTCTAGTTGGTTTATTTGATCAGAGGATGGATCCAACTGTGATCTATTGTGATAATCAGAGTTGTATCAAACTCTCTAAGAATCCAGTATTTCATGATAGGTCCAAGCACATCGACATCTAGTATCATCATCTCAGAGACTGTGTAGTGAAGAGGCTCATGTTGCTGTAGTATATTTCGACAGAGGAGCAAGATGCTGACATTTTGACAAAGGCTTTGTCAAAGTGTAAATTCGAGTCCCATAGAGACAGGATCGGGGTGGCAGATAATCCCTTTCTTGTTGAGAGGGAGTGTTGAAATGTGGGAACAAGAATATTACAATTTTAACTTGTCCTTGAATTAAAATTGAGAATTAAAATTCGAATTTAGTCTCACCAGCTGCTTGAAAAATAATTAATTAATCCATCTTGAGTTAATTAGTTGGAGAAATTCAAGCTAGAAGTCTTTCTGAAGTCATGCAACAGTTATCCCTTAATTAAGG
>APFE031465223.1:0-59964 GCA_000404065.3 Pinus taeda | reverse complement strand
TTTTAGGTCAAAAAGCTTTTACTTTAATTAAATTAAAAAAAAATTACAAGGTTTTTATAATGTTTTTCATAAATTTTTATTTGGAAACCAATTTTTTTTTTTTAATGAATATAGATTTAACCATTTTTATTTTTATGTGCTTTAAATTGTAAGTCTTATATATATATATTTCACTTACTTTATCTAAAGGTTCTTCAGATATGGCATAAATGGGATGGAGACACTTTACTTCGTATTAATATGATCCTTAAGCATATTCACCTCATTCATGACCCAAGCAAAATACGCACATGTCTTTTAATTTGCAAAAGCCAATTCTATAATAAATATTATTGCTCACTGTAATGCCCGAGGAAAAAAAAATGTAAATATTTGAATTCACTATGGTTAAAATTGAATATAGCAGTATTTGTTTTTGAATTAACAGCACTAAATATGACATTATTAAAATGTTTTGGAATTTAACAACATGGTATTATTATTAATATTATCTTTAATTTGATCCTTTGGAATGCTGGCAACTTCTGAGAGGGAAGTTCGAGAAAGCAGTTGCAGTGAACTGCAACCCTAACCACCTCCTCTAACAGGGAAGGTTCCTGGAGGAAAAAGGGAGGAAAAGGTTAGGTTGCGTTGTGGGGACAGGCAGGAAAAAAAAAAGAAAAGAAAAGGTTACACTATGCTGTGAGGACAGACAGACAAAAAATACAAGTTAGAAGGCTAAGTCTGGTTAGGACCAGATAGCCAGGCACAAAGTGCGGATATCTTGCTGAGGACAACGGTCCTACAAGAGAGCACGGGGGGAGATTCTAGTCCCGAAGGACGAATCTCAAGGTTGGGTGGAAAACTGAAGTAAGAAGCAGAGGAAAGCTCGGCATTTGGAGAGCGTGGCAAGGAAACAGAAGTGAATAATTCTGCAACATCCAGGTACAGGTATTGAACAAAACCCTATGTACTGTTGTGAGTAAGTTCTGTAATATACAATTGATATAAAGAACTGTAACAGTAAGAGAATATTTAGTACCTGCACAGGACTAACTCTGTAAGGGTATGTGAGTAAATTCTGCATTATACATTTGATATAAAAGAACTGTAACAGTGAGAGAATATTTAATACCTGCATAGGACTAACTCTGTAAGCACATTGTACTAGTAAATGGAACTCCCGGGTGGATAAGCTAGTTCTGAAACTGTGCATGTATAAGCTAGTTCTGAAACTGTGCATGTATAAGCTAGTTCTGAAACTGTGCGTATATAAACTTAAAACTTAGGAAAACAGACTAAAAGACAGGAAATCCTTCCGTCCAATTACTAGAACGGGAAAGGTAAAGTATAGGTGATACCAGTCTGTAAGTTTCCTTAGGGTGTTACACGAGAATAGGGTATGGTGCGTTAACCATTATTTGCAAAACAAAAACTGCATACATACATCTCCTTACTGTTAACATGCTGGTATACAGTCCAGAGAGATAACCATACTCTTACGGTGTGTAAAAGCAGGAGAATTTGTATTTTGTCATGCCCATGGAGGGAGAAGCCCTGCGTCATGTAGCCCGCTGACAAGGGTTGCCACACATGCAATTCCCCCCCAGGACTTTGTGGGTGGGGTTTACATTAATCATTCAACTAGAAACCATGTCTATGGAATTTAAATTTACCAGATAGAGCACCGAAATGAATGGTACCGAACATTTAAACAATCAATACATTTGGTTCAAAACATTTAAATTAAGCGGAAAATTGGATGGAAACTGTTGTCTTTATGATTTCATATCGAAACTTACAATTTCATATCAAAACGAGACCATAACCTTAAAGCATGCAGCTGTACACAAAAAAAAAACATTAACCATTAACAGTCCATGGAACCCTGTAACAGAGGGTTGTTCAGTCACAAATATACATTCAAGCAGAGAATTACACCATCAAGGGTGCTTCCAGTGGTTACATTCAGAAATTTCTGAGAGTTGTTTCATGGCACCGTGTAAACATAAATATTACAACCCAGAAAAACCTGAAACATTCCATGGCAGAGAAATATATAAATACAATCACCATAATACAACTTTGTTTAGCTATTGCCAGAAAAGGAAAAAAAAAAAAAAAAAAAACTTCAACAAATCCCTCGACCCGAGTATAAGGGGTATAGGTTTCAACAAGGCAGCTCTTGACTATGCCAATAGGTCTACGCGGCTAGCTCAACAAGCATTAAAAACCTCCGGAATTTCGGAAGGCTGTGATACAACTTCAATGAAGCTAACCCTTAGACTCGAATCCTCTGAAGAGCCAATTCATAAAGAAAAATAGTTATCCAGAAGCAACCCGTACCTGCACTGTTCGAGCTAGTAAACCAGAGGAATGCCGACTCTGTCGCCTTGCCTGAGAGCCTTGGTTGTTTAAGATAGGCTCTACATAAAACACATCATTACGAATGTAGTTAGCCGATTGAAACTAAAACAAGTTGGAGAAAACAAAACCCCAGAAACGGGGATGACCAATAACCGTAGGAAAGGAAAATAAAAACTTACCCAGACTTTTTCCATGGGGCAGAGTCACCATATCCTCTGCTCTGATGGTCTACAAATCTGTTTCAAGCCCAGCAGCAAGATGGGTAGATCCGCAGGAAACTAAGGGGATATCCGAGCCGGAGCCAAACGATGGAGGCGGTAATGCAAACTGAAAACTGTATGCGAAATGAATCAAACCTTGAAAAGAATGAACTGTTTCGACCATAAATACGCCCATCCTCCTATGCAACGGTGAAGGGCTCGAGGTAGGCCCCTGCGGTTAGAGGAACCTGCTCGTGCCACGTAGTGGGCCGAGCAGGGAGAATTAACATATGTACCCAGTGTATTAACTCCAGACAATACTGCATACCATAAAAAAATCAATGCAATGCCAGGTGTAACCCATATGTCTGCCAGTTGCTAATCGCAAGGAGGCAGATGATAATCAAAATACGGGCAGAGGTCAATGAACCAGATCCTATGGCGCCAAGTTGACAACATCACTGCGAGTCCCACAATCCAGTTGCCGGGAAAGGACTTGGCTAGCGGTCGGGAAAAAAAAAAGGGTGCTGATGTAATAGTACTATGAGTATTGTGTAATAATTTTTATTTTTTTATTTTTTTTTTATTTTTATTTTTTATTTTTATTTTATGTGTATTTTGACTATGGTAAATTGGGTTCATGAGGAGGTTTGACAAGTGGTATCAGAGCCCAGTTACAAAACTGAGGCCTCTTGGAATTGAAAGTGAACTACAGTAACAACACATATAATTTATTTTCATTTTTTTTATTCGTGCAATTCAGGAAAACAGTTAATATTGCTAACCACTCTTCTGGTTCCATTTTAGGACAGGACAGGACAAAGGAAAATAGCAGTGAGACAACAGACAGTAAGTATGCGAAGAGCTAGCAGCGTTCCGCATAGATCTATAGCAGGTCAGGGACTTGCAATAAACCCTGGGGATAACCCAGAGATATGGGTACAACTCGGCGAGGAGACGCGTAGCACGAACCTTGCAATTTTAGAGACGGTACAAGAACTGAAGAATGAGATGGCTTGATTACGAGAGGATAATTCACAACTGACGGTGGAACAAGAAAGGATTTTAAAAAGTCTATCTGACAGACAGAACCCACCGCTAGCTAATCCCAGTGCAGAACAACAGAGGATGTCAAAAGAGCAAAACCATCATAGAGAGCCTGAAAGGTCAGAAGAGGGGGAGGAACTATCTGACAATGCATCTGAACAGCAGACCTCAAAACGTTAAAGGGTGGAGCTGCAGGGGGGATTTCATAAGATTAAACCCCCACACTTTGACGGGGAACAGGAGGAAGCAGCTGAGGCATGGTTAATTAAAATGAACAAATATTTTCAGCTATATGAATATGATCATAACCTGAAGGCACGATTGGCCATCTTTCAATTACAGGGGAAAGCAACCGTGTGGTGGGAAGAAGTTAAGATCGTCAAGGGGGTAAGCGAACAGACCATAACGTGGGAGAAATTTCAAAAGTACTTCAAAGAAAGATATCTGACTGAGCGTTTCTACGACGAAAAGGCAAGGGAATTCCACGACTTGCGATTGGGACAGCAGACTATGGACGAATTTATCACCCGTTTTACTTCCCTGCTCCGCTATGTGCCTTACATTAGAGAAGAAAAAGCTAAGGTGCAAAGATTTGTTAGTAGTTTACCCCTGTATATACGAGAAATGATTGAGTTTGACAATCCTAGGACGATGGATGAAGTTATCCGCAAAGCCAGGATCTGCTACCAGTAGAATAAACAGAAAGGAGAAGCTCCGAATAAAAGATGGAATGAGAAAAGAGGTAGTAAGACAGCGGGGAACAGTAAAGGAAGTCGCAGCGGTGGAGGTAAGGGAATTAGCAAGGGACAGAACAACAAAACTGTACAGAGAGGCTCATTCAAATCCAAGCCAACCAGTGAGTCCAGAGTGAGCGAACAGTCTGCCAGATTGGATGGTGAAGGGGCAGCCAGACCCCGAGTACAATGTTGGGGTTATGGAGGACCACACTACGTCAAAAACTGTTCGCAGCGAAAGGGAACTGAACAAATATCCCAAATCCATGAAGCATCGACAGTCGGCGATGTGGGACGTAGCATGCCAAGGATTAATGCAGCCCTGGATGATCGTCATGCAGAGTACCAGCCGACCATGGTGGAATTCGAAGGTAACATTTCAGACCTTTCTATAGCTGTTTTAATTGATCTGGGAGCCACCCTAAGTTATGTTAGTCCAAAGGTAGTAGAGCATTATAAACTACAACCTGTTAAATTCAAGAATCCATGGCTAGTACAGCTAGCTATGGGGGCCAAGAGGCGAGTGCTGGCAAAAATTAATAACTGCCCTTTAACAATAGCAGGGCAGCCAGTAGTAGCAGATTTAAATGTGCTTCCTCTTGGTTCATATGATGTTTTGATCGGAATGGACTGGTTAGAAAAGCACTGGTCATTAGTAAACTGCAAGACAAAGACCATTTATTATAAGAATGAACTTGGTGAGAAGCAAGAGATGCAAGGAATTAAACGGCCAGTGCAGGTTCGGCCAATAACTGCATCCCAATTGGCAAAATGCCTCAGGAAGGGGTGTCAAATTTATGCCATTCAGGTGGGCTATGCTGATTCAAAAGATAAAACAGCCACGTTGGACAACATCCCTGTAATACAAGAATTTGTGGATGTATTTCCAGAGGAGATGCCGGGACTGCCACCTAAAAGGGATATAGACTTTACCATCGAATTGATACCAGGGGCAACACCAGTATTGCGAGCACCCTATAGAATGAGCGTACCTAAGTTAACAGAATTAAAGATGCAGCTACAAGAACTGTTAGACAAAAATTATATTCGCCCTAGTGTATCTCTGTGGGGAGCTCCAGTATTATTTGTCAAGAAAAAAGACGAAACTCTTCGAATGTGTATAGATTATCGTCAGCTGAACAAGCTAACAATCAAAAATAAATATCCTTTACCTCGGATCGATGAACTTTTCGATCAAGTGAAAGGTGCGACAGTGTTCTCCAAGATTGATTTGCGCTCAGGTTACCACCAGATTAGGATTAAGGAGGAAGACATCGCTAAAACAACTTTCAGAACAAGGTATGGGCATTACGAGTTTGTGGTGCTACCTTTTGGATTAACCAACGCCCCTGCCACTTTCATGTGTTTAATGAACAGCGTGTTTCATCAATTTTTGGACAAATTTGTGCTGATATTCATCGATGATATACTGATATACTCCCGCTCTACGGAGGAGCACAAGGAGCACCTCAGACTGGTACTACAAACCCTCCGAGAACACCAATTGTATGGCAAATTCAGCAAGTGCGATTTCTTTAAGGAGGAAATACAATATTTAGGCCATATAATCACCAAAGAGGGGATCGCAGTGGACCCTGAAAGGATAAGGACCATAATGGAATGGCCCATACCAAAAGATGTAGTAGACATCAGGTCCTTTATGGGGTTAGCAGGTTATTACAGACAATTCGTGGAAGGTTTTTCAAGAGTAGCGTACCCTATCACCTCCTTACAGAAAAAGGGAAGGGCATTCAAATGGACCCTGGAATGTCAAAAAAGCTTTGAGCAGCTTAAGCATCTTCTCACCACAACACCCATTTTGAGTATAGCTGACCCTAATAAGGACTATGTGGTATGCACTGATGCAAGCAAGGAGGGTGTGGGAGGTGTGTTGATGCAGGAAGGAAAAGTGATTGCTTATGAATCAAGGAAGCTAAAGGAGCATGAGCAGAAGTATTCTGCTTATGACTTAGAGTTAGCAGCCGTCATACACGCATTGAAGATGTGGCGACATTATCTCATGGGGAGGAAATTTTTATTACTAACAGACCACCACAGTCTGACTAATTATTTCAGCCAGCCCACTTTAAATGTGAGACAAGCACGCTGGGCAGATTTCCTAAGTGGGTTTGACTTTGATATTAAGCACTTGAAAGGGAGAGAAAACCGGGTGGCCGACGCTTTAAGTTGGAAGGTGCAATGTTTGTACGAAATCTCCTCCAGTAAATGGAAAAATCCCTTAAAGGAAATGATAAAAAAAGCAGCAGACCAAGATGCTGATACTAGCAAATAAAACAGCAGGTACAACAATTTTCCAACGAGACAAATCAGCAAGGATATGAAGTAGATGATGCTGGAATGCTGCATTATAAAAAGAGACTGTACATACCTAGTCAAAACAGTCTTAAAAATCTGATTTTAGATGAATTTCACATCAGCCACTATGCTGGACACCCAGGGTATAAAAAAATGATCACTGCACTTCGAAAAGAGTACCATTGGCCAAGGATGAAAAAGAATGTAGCTGAGTATTTAGCGCGGTGTTTGGAATGTCAACAAATTAAAGTAGAGCATCAGCACCCAGCGGGGTTATTACAACCCTTACCCATCCCGAAATGGAAATGGGAAACCATTTCTATGGATTTCATAACAGGGCTGCCTCGGATAAAGAAGAACAATGATTCTATTATGGTGGTGGTAGAAAAATTGAGTAAGGCAGCACATTTTATACCTGTGCAATCCACCTACAGGGTTGTGCAAATTGCCCACATCTTCATGTAGAATGTGTTTAAACTGCATGGACTCCCGAAGATAATAATTTCTGATCGTGACGTGAAATTTACGTCAACTTTTTGGAGGACATTATTTGCGGAACTGGGAACACAGCTAAATTTCAGTCAGCTTACCACCCCCAGACCGACGGTCAAACAGAGCGAGTGAACTAGGTGGTAGAAGACATGTTGAGAGCTTATGTATGCAGAAACCAACGCAGTGGGAGGAGTATTTACATTTGGTTGAATTTGCATACAACAACGAATATCATACTTCGTTACAAATGAGTCCCTTTGAGGTTCTGTACGGTCGAAAATGCCGGACACCCTCAAGCTGGGGTGGACCTGAGGACAAATTAAGGTTAGGACCGGAGATGCTCAAAGAAGTGGAAGATATGGTAAAAAGGGTACGCGCTAATTTAAAAGCTGCATAGGATAGATAAAAGATTTTTCTGACCGGAAGAGGAGGTTCAAAGAATACCAAGTTGGTGACCATGTTTTTGTGAGGATTCAAGTCAGAAAAAGTACCTTGCAATGGAGCGGGTGTGCAAAGTTGGCACCCCGATATTATGGACCATTCCAGATCTTGGCAAGAATTGGGCCAGTGGCTTACCGGCTCGCCCTGCCAAGTCACATCCGGGTCCACAATGTCTTCCATGTTTCTGTGTTGAAAAAATATGTTTACGACCCTAAACATGTGATCAAATGGCAAGACATACAGGTGGGGAATTGTTTTCAATAGACCTGTCTAAAAGTTTACTTTTAAAGGAACTGACTTGGAACGTTGTATGTTGCAGGTCGAACCGGAAGGAGAAGTCTTGGTCGAGCCACTAAGCATCCTCGACCGGAGAGAAGTACAGCTGCGGAAACGAGCTATTACCCAAGTTAAAGTGCAGTGGCGGCACTTTGGGCCTGATGAGGCCACTTGGGAAGATGAAGAGCTCATGAGAAAGGCTCATCCAGGGCTGTTCTTAGGCAGCGGACATCGAGACGATGTCCAATCTCAGGGGGGGAAGATGTAATACCCCAAGGAAAAAAAAATGTAAATATTTGAATTCACTATGGTTAAATATGAATATAACAGTATTTGTTTTTGAATTAACAGCACTAAATATGACATTATTAAAATGTTTTGGAATTTAACAACATGGTATTATTATTAATATTATCTTTAATATGATCCTTTGGAATGCTGGCAACTTCTGAGAGGGAAGTTGGAGAAAGCAGTTGTAGTGAACTGCAACCCTAATCACCTCCTCTAACAGGGAAGGTTCCCGGAGGAAAAAGGGAGGAAAAGGTTAGGCTGCGTTGTGGGGATAGGCAGGAAAAAAAAAGAAAAGAAAAGGTTACACTGCGCTGTGAGGACAGACAGACAAAAAATACAAGTTAGAAGGCTAAGTCTGGTTAGGTCTAGATAGCTAGGCACAAAGTGCGGATATCTTGATGAGGACAGCGGTCCTGCAAGAGAGCACGGGGGGAAATTCTGGTCCCGAAGGACGAATCTCAAGGTTGGGTGGAAAACTGAAGCAAGAAGCAGAGGAAAGCTCGGCATTTGGAGAGTGTGGCAAGGAAACAAAAGTGAATAATTCTGTGACATCCAGGTACAGGTATTGAACAAAACCCTATGTACTGTTGTGAGTAAGTTCTGTAATATACAATTGATATAAAGAACTGTAACAGTAAGAGAATATTTAGTACCTGCACAAGACTAACTCTGTAAGGGTATGTGAGTAAATTCTGCATTATACATTTGATAAAAGAACTGTAATAGTGAGAGAATATTTAATACCTGCATAGGACTAACTCTGTAAGCAAATTGTACTAGTAAATGGAACTCCCGGGTGGATAAACTAGTTCTGAAACTGTGCATGTATAAGCTAGTTCTGAAACTGTGCATGTATAAGCTAGTTCTGAAACTGTGCGTATATAAACTTAAAACTTAGGAAAACGGACTAAAAGACAGGAAATCCTTCCGTCCAATTACCAGAATGGGAAAGGTAAAGTATAGGTGATACCAGTCTATAAGTTTCGTTAGGGTGTTACACGAGAATAGGGTATGGTGTGTTAACCATTATTTGCAAAACAAAAACTGCATACATACATCTCCTTACTATTAACATGCTGGTATACAGTCCAGAGAGATAACCATACTCTTACGGTGTGTAAAAGCAAGAGAATTTGTATTCTGTCATGCCCATGGAGGGAGAAACCCTGCATCATGTAGCCCGCTGACAAGGGTTGCCATGCATGCAATTCCCCCCCAGGACTTTGCAGGTGGGGTTTACATTAATCATTCAACTAAGAAACCATGTCTATGGAATTGAAATTTACCAGATAGAGCACCGAAATGAATGGTGCCGAACATTTAAACAATCAATACATTTGGTTCAAAACGTTTAAATTAAGCGGAAAATTGGATGGAAACTGCTGTCTTTATGATTTCATATCGAAACTTACAATTTCATATCAAAACGAGACCATAACCTAAAGCATGCAGCTGTACACAAAAAAAAAACATTAACCATTAACAGTCCATGGAACCCTGTAATAGAGGGTTGTTCAGTCGCAAATATACATTCAAGCAGAGAATTACACCATCAAGGGTGCTTCCAGTGGTTACATTCAAAAATTTCTGAGAGTTGTTTCACGGCACTGTGTAAACATAAATATTACAACCCAGAAAAACCTGAAACATTCCATGGCAGAGAAATATATAAATACAATCACCGTAATACAACTTTGTTCAGCTGTTGCCAGAAAAGGAAAAAAAAAAACTTCAACAAATCCCTCGACCCGAGTATAAGGAGTATAGGTTTCAACAAGGCAGCTCTTGACTATGCCAGTAGGTCTACGTGGCTAGCTCAACAAGCATTAAAAACCTCCAGAATTTCGGAAGGCTGTGATACAACTTCAATGAAGCTAACCCTTAGACTCAAATCCTCTTAAGAGCCAATTCATAAAGAAAAATAGTTATCCAGAAGCAACCCGTACCTGCACTATTCGAGCCAGTAAACCAGAGAAATGCTGACTCTGTCGCCTTACCTGAGAGCCTTGGTTGTTTGAGATAGGCTTTACATAAAACGCATCATTACGAATGTAGTTAGCCAATTGAAACAGAAACAAGTTGGAGAAAACAAAACCCCAGAAACGGGAATGACCAATAACTGTAGGAAAGGAAAATAAAAACTTACCCAGACTTTTTTCGTGGGGCAGAGTCACCATATCCTCTGCTCTGACGGTCTACAAATCTGTTTCAAGCCCAACAGCAAGATGGGTAGATCTGCAGGAAACTAAGGGGATATCCGAGCCGGAGCCAAACGATGGAGGCGGTAATGCAAACTAAAAATTGTATGTGAAATGAATCAAACCCTTAAAAGAATGAACTGTTCCGACCATAAACGCGCCCATCCTCCTATTCAACGGTGAAGGGCTCGAGGTAGGCACCTGCGGTTAGAGGAACCTGCTCGTGCCACGTAGTGGGCCGAGCAGGGAGAATTAACATATGTACCCAGTGTATTAGCTCCAGACGGTACTGCATACCATAAAAAAATCAATGCAATGCCAGGTGTAACCCATATGTCTGCCAGTGGCTAATCGCGAGGAGGCAGATGATAATCGAAATACGGGCAGAGGTCAATGAACTAGATCCTACGGCGCCAAGTTGACAGCATCACTGCGAGTCCCACAATCCGGTTGCCGGGAAAGGACTTGGCTAGCGGTCGAAAAAAAAAAAGGGTGCTAATGTAATAGTGCTATGAGTATTGTGTAATAATTTTTTTTTATGTGTATTTTGACTATGGTAAATTGGGTTCATGAGGAGGTTTGACACTCACCCTAGTTGTTTCCTATCCATTAGTTAAGGCAAAGAGAGTGAAGGGCTTCGGATTTGTGGGATTATTTATAGTTATGGTTAGAGGAGTAAGGTTGGTTTTTTTCTTAAAAGTATTCAAATTTCTAATAATTTTATATAATATATAATGTGTAATTTGTAAAATGTTTGGCAATATTTTTCTAAAAGTATTCAAATTTCTAATAATTTTATATAGTCTTTATATATAAATATGGTGATTATAAGAATAAAACAATTTTACTATAAAATTTGCAAATAATTTACAAAAAATAAAATTAATTTTTTTTTTTTTTTTAGAAAAACATGAAAATTAAACCACTTGCAAAAATAACCTTTAAAAATTTTACTCCTCAAATTTAATTTACTGGATATCAATTTACATTAATTCACATCAAACGACCAAACCCCATATACCCCATATTTTATAAACCCCATATTATATTTAATGAAGTATACCAAAAGTTCCGTATGAAGCCATTGTACTATCCATATCCATATCCTTATGCTCCGTGTCTTTTTATATAATTTAATAGATTTATAAAATACTAATGTAAGTAGAGTATTAAGTTATTATAAATAATTTTTAATCATGATTTATTGAAGCCATTGTACTATCCATATCCATATCCTTATGCTCCGTGTCTTTTTATATAATTTAATAGATTTATAAAATACTAATGTAAGTAGAGTATTAAGTTATTATAAATAATTTTTAATCATGATTTATTGGAGTATTAGGTTATTATAAAAATTTTTAATATGTTTTTTTATAAAAACAATGATATATATATATATTTATTTATTTTCTCTGCAAATACTAACTTCTATTAACTGAAAGGCAAAATATTTTTACATATGATCGAGGCATTACAGCACTCGACAAAACATAACTGCCCCATTACAGACATAAGCTGGGGAAATCAGTTACAAAGTGCAAGAGACCAGAAAGCAGACATAGAGAGAGACATGCGTCGCCGAGAAGGAGAACTGAGCCAGCACAGAGACACAAAAGACATTGCAACCCAGCAAATACAAAGTCATCAAATTCCCATCTGGGAGCCAAAAAACAGTAGGACAATTGCATAGAAACCTGACCATAAGCATGAGACCGAAGCCGAAACAAAAAGAGACAGTCCTAAGTGGCACTACTTCTCTTTTGCTGGGTCTTTGTCCTTCTTCTCATCCCGAGTAGTGTTGCCATCCTTCAAACCTTCATTACCGCTTAAATCGCTGTCAGGGATAGTTATGGCATGTTCTGCTTCGCCATGAGTTTTGTCCTCAGCTGCAGGTCCTGTGTCGTCAAGAGGAGGAAGATTTTTGAGAAAAGCCTCCTGTTCATCTTTCTCTTTTTCCCAATTTTCCTTGGTATCACTGCCCGAGGAATTCTCATTGCCAGGAGAGGGATTAGGGGCGATGCAGGCCAAGGGGGAGACAAGGTTTTCCTCTTCCAAGAGTATAAGGGTGATGTGGGTAGTAACCAGGGGCCTGTGCAGATTACTTTGAAACTTGAAGTGCGTTGTTTGAAAGGCATTATTTGGCCTAGGTTTCCGACCAGAGCCAACAAAAGGCCTAGCTTCATGGGCGGGGGAGGGATTGAACGGTTCCGTCGCCGTTTCCATGGCAAGACCAACTGGAGGATGCAGACGGTTGTCACGACGCCCCCCAGAACGATGCCTCTTGCCAGAACGAACCATGATAACAGAAAGAAGGTAGGCCTCAAAAGGGTTATGGACAGGATGACCACCAGGACGGAGTCGGGTGAGGCAAGAGGGATGCCCAACAGAGCTTTCGACCAACACCACAGTATGACTGAGCGTATAGACAACCACAAAGATAGCAGACAGAGACAGAGAGCAAAAATCCAGAACAGGGGAGAAATTACCCTTGAGAGAGATGGCTTTGAGCCTGCGGCAATGCACCAAATTTAAGCCATCACCCACAGCTCCCATAAACCTGGTTCTATTGCCGCGCAACAGAGCACAAAGCTGGGTGAGTGAACCATGGATCGGCATGATTATAACAGGAGGCATATTGCGTCGATCAACGGAGAACTTAAATGCAAATCCTCCTCCCAGTCTCGCATTAATATTCATTCCTTGCTCGTATGAGGTTATGTCCCGGGAGGCCACGCTGCTCTGCAGCTGGCAGTACTGGGCATTAACTTCCTGCATAGAGATCTGTGGTACCAATAATGCCACCCGGATCCGGGATATATATATATATATAATTTTTTTTTTTCTTTTTTTTTCTTGTACTTTTTATGTTTTGTTTTATTTTATATGAGAAATGTTTTCAAAGAATGAATTTAAAAGTTATGATAAGAAATATTAATTATTACCCCAAGAGGATGAGGTGGGATAGTCTTTAGAAAATAACCTAATCTAAATTTTGAAGAACATTATGACTTATAACTAAAAGAAATAAAAAAACACTCTTTCCAATATGTTATGGGTTGATAGGGTCATATCTATAGTTATGTTAGGAACTTTCCCTTTTATATAGTCTAAGGATAGGAAGTCATCGTTCTTTCCAACTTTTTCTTACATTCACTTCATTTAGCACAATTTGTGCAAGATATCACTTCTTCCCCATTCAAAATGAAATCAATGTATTTCTCAAGCTTCGAGAAGGAAAAAATAAGGTTAAAGAGAAATACATTACCTATCAATATGTGGTGAAAGCATGGTTTGACAAATATAGGATTATTAAAGAATTTGATGTGAGTGAGTTAGTTCTAAAATGGTAGAATTATAAAGAGAGAAAAGGAAGACGCTCCAAGTTTCAACATATGTGGCTCAACTTGTACCATATTGCTAGAAAGTTGGGTGACACTCCAAGTTTCAACATATGTGGCTCAACTTGTACCATATTACTAGAAAGTTAGGTGAAAAGAGATATAGATTACAAAATCTTGAGGGAGATATTGATGCTCCCCTAGAAAATTCTTAGATCTTGAAGAAGTACTTCATTTAAGCGAATTTCATTTCCCTTTTGTATTATACGTTTCTTTTCATTATATTAAATTTTCTAATTAATATATTTTATAACTTCTTTTTCATTTTTTTCATTTTGCCAATTTGTGTCTTCATGTAAATAAATATTTGTTTTCTCTTTTTAATTTGGTTGTTCTCACAAAGTTTGGATCAAGAGAGCTGCAACATCTTAGGGTGCAGGGATACATTGACATATGGAGGGTTTGTTAGAATTTTGGACCTTGTGTTTTAAAATTATGTATTCAAAGTTAAGAAAAGTCTTTCGATAGAAATCACATAAGATATGTTGTTCCCTCGAGATAATTTTTGGCTAGGAAACTATGATAACACACCAATTATGATTTATAAAAGAGGTTTTGGTTCAAACTAGTCTATGCTAAATGAATTGTAGGACAATACCTTTTTAGGTATTTAATAAAAATGATTTTTAGGTATTTAATAACAAGGAAAGCTTCCAATTAAGGCAAGTAACAAATTGATTTAATTTGAGGAGGAAGAAAGAAAATAAGGAAATCTAACAGATATTAGAACATTCATCGAGTGATTCAAAGCTTGTTATTGAAGAAAGTTTAGAAGAATAATATTTATGGTTTTAGAATAGAACAAGATCTTCAATTGTATGAAATATCGAAAATAATATAATCAATCATTTAAAGGTGTTGTAGCTTTTTCTTGTCAAAAAAGACTACAATTTATTTTTTTTTCCAAAATTTACCAATTGATTTTTTTGGCTAAATTTAGAGACATATACAAATAAATTTAATTTTATAAATTTTTGGGCTCCCAATCTATAGATATTGATGCACAAACAAATTCCAACCACCAAGCATAGAAAGAGCACTACACATTCTCACAAGGAATATGGAATGGTATATATATACCTTAATTTTTTTCATATGGCGAATATGGGATATATATCCCTTGCAAACTAAAGAATCTACGTTCATATAAGTCAGGTGCCGAGAGAAAGCCTCATTCCATTCTAACGCTGAGTGCAAATGTGGTCAAAGACACCGGTTATAGGTCAATAAAGTATCGAGGTGCGCTAAGGGAAAAGCCAAAGGGTAATATTCGGTATTCCACATGACTTAAAAATGCCCGAGGTTCGAGCATCCAAATGATAAGCGAAGAGGGTCAGTTAAATTTATCGATATTCAACAAAAACAATTGCCAACACTGCTATTCAAAATTCGTTAAACACCTGTCAAGATTCGAATGTAGCGGATAAAATTAATGGCAAAGAAAAATTGGGTACCCCTCTAGTTATCCGAGATTTAACAAGAAGGCGGAGTCCTTTCTCCATGCCACTTTTTCCACGTGGAAGCAGGGAAAAATTGTAGCATCCCCAGGGTTCAAACCACTTATAGCCTGGGACCCCCCCAAAATCTACTTTAGGTTACAGTTACAACGCAAAGTTTAAATCGCTGAAAGAAGTTAGCCGGTGCTTAAAAAAAATCTGTGCGTGTGTGTTTGTTGTCATTGTTACTTCCATTGCAGAACAATTGTCAGTTTCGATTGTTGTGGTGTTTGAAAATACCCTAAGCCACAATATTGAGTCACGAATATGTGGTATTGATCTGCTTAGTCTCATGATCTTTTCCCAAAATAAACAGTCGAGACAAACTGCAAAATGTACACATGACTATAGAAGAAATCGTTGATGAATGCAAGATTTTCTACTTCGCTGGACATGAATCTACATCAATCATGTTGACATGGATTATAATTTTACTGGGGATGCATCAACACTGGCAATAGTGTCGACTCAAAGAGGTGTTGAAAGTGTAAAAAAAATGTTGTTCCAAATGCAGATAATGTGAATCATCTTAAAATTGTGGGAATGATTTTACATGAGGCTCTCAGACTTTACCCACCAGTAAACCATTCATATTTTTCATGAGGCATACAAGCTAATGAAGCTCGGAAATTTGGGAATGATTTTACATGAGGTTCTGAGACTTTACCCACTGGCTTACAATTCATATTGTTCATGACGCATACAAGCCAATGAAGCTTGGAAGGCTCTTAATTCTTGCTGACATTGAACTTTTGCTTCCAACCCTTGCAATCCACCATGATTAGTGTTTGTCGGGAAATGATGCAAATGAGTTCAATTCAACACAATTTATTGAGGGAATTACAAAGGTTATGAAACATCCATTGGCATTTATATGTGTGGGACAAAACTTTGCTCTGTTGGAAGAAAAAGTAGTATTAGCCATGATTCTGCATTGATTTTTGTTTGTCACTTCGCCATCTTATGCTCATGTGCCTATCATGTTTTTCACCACACGACCCCAACATGGAGCTCAAGTGATCTTCCACATGAACTAACCCTACTTGTGAAAGTTGGACGGATTAGTGATTTTAATGGGAAATCTGTAGGGTCAATCTCCACAACACAACTTGTTATAAACACAGACCTTCCATAGGCTCATTTAGAGACTACTTTGATAGAGAGGTAGCTCGATATTAGATCATCAAAGCTGTAAATAGTCTACGTGGAGTGTCACTTATACTGGAAGTAGTTCACTAAACGGTTTCATATGGTTAGTATTGGTTGCATCGTGTGTACCAATTTTTCTCCATCAACCAACTATAGAGAATCAATTTGTGGGATCTTCAGATAATACACAAGATGAAATATCATCTCCTTTGGATTCATTCCTACATTATCAGAATTCATCAAATATGAAGGCTCAAAATTATTCTTTCTTATTCCCTACTGAACATATTGGAAGTATTAATCATCCATGTCCAAAGAGAGACAATGAAAGATATGTATATGATAATTTCAAATGCAATAATCATCGTATATCAAGGATGACACAGTGCTAATGGCATATTTGTTCTAGGGTGAAGTTCTATTACTTATTTAATCTATGTAGAGCGAAGGATGGAATCCATGTGAGAATCTGATTTCTTAGAGTTCAAGCCTGAAAGATGGATGAAAAAATGGCAAGCTTGAACCTCCCCAAGATGCTTATATGTTACTTGCATTCAATGGAGGGCCTCAGATTGCCTCATATTTTTTTGGTGAAATAACACTGATAAAATGGTTTGGTGGAGTCAAGACCATGAACTACCAATCACAGTGCCTAATGAATAAATATGGAATGTTTTTATTTGGAGAAATATTCATAAAACATGTGGCATAGTTGACCAGATTTGGAGGAAAATTGACAAACATAGTAAAAGAGCAGTTAGTAGGTCTTCAGTGAGTATTCAACAATTTCAATTTTCCAAGGAGGAGAATCAACAAATAGTCAAATTATTACCATATTTTAGGGAAGAAACAATTCAGAGGAGGAATATTAGTATCTGAAAATTATTGGATTTGCAATATGATTATAATTTTGGTTAACACATGTGGCAGTCAAGAATTAGCCTAGTTTCCAAGGCACAAATTATATAATCCATTTGAGATTCAAATGCACTTAATGATAAGATGACGACTTCAACAAATTTAGGCATAATATCATCAATCAAAAGATCTGATCCAGATCTGAAGGAGAAGGATTAGTCAACAATGTAATTAAATCCCAATTGCAAGAGGACTATTCCAGATTTTCTGTAACAAGCCAGTGATTATTTTATTTTTAGTTTATTTTCAAGGATTTGATTCCTAGAGGTTAGGTAACAATTGTAAGATTTGGTTTTCCTATATATATATATATGAAAAGGTTGGCTTTTGATGCCAAAACCCTTCCATTTTCCTAAAGACATCTATTGTAGAATTTTTAATTGAAGTATTCTAGCTTTAGTTTCATGACAAAATTTGTTCCTGATGTATATATTTCTCTGTGATTTCATAATAAGTTTTGTGCATATGTTCAAGGTAACATAGGAGCTAGGGCAAGGCTAGGATTGAGTATCAACCTCCCTGACATCCCACTGAAAAGTTATCATCATTATGGAGAATAGCTAATTGAATATCCTGTTTAAAACAACTCCTATGCACCATTTAATTGTTTCCTTCTATCATCTATTGAATGTATATGTGTTTGGCTGTAGAAGGCTTCTATACACATCTACTAAATCTCATTGATTAAGTATTTAGTATGGATACATAAATTATCTAATTTATCTTCTATTCATCTACCAAACTCTTTTAAGCTATGTTATTATGTTGGACCTGGATGTTGGAACTTTGATAAAACCTCAACAAGAGAGGACTTTATTTTTTAGCAAAGATTTGGTATTGACCAGCAACCACTTACACAAATAATAGATTTGGTCATTGTGCTTCATAGGCGGTTGTCCAGTGACATTGAACAACGTTAAAAAATGCCTCGTAACAATTAAGGGAGCCCCCTTTAGTTCGAGGGCCAACTTGAACCTAAAGTTTGGTCGAGTTGGTTTCTCAGCGCAGTTTTGCAGCCAAGAATTGCCTTCAAGAAACAGATACAACATTTTGCGCCACTGTCAGGGAGAAAAGTAACGAAGGAACCTCTCCCTGAAGAACGATCAAGACTAGATCTATTCCTTGCTAGTGAATAAGGAGTAGGAATTTGAAATTGGTTGCAATTCCTTCACCTGACGGATCCAATTTGTTTATATGGTGATTCTACTAGGCTATCAATTCCACTGGTTCGAGATTTCAGTTGTATTCACTAATGTTTTTGTTCAAGGCTCATTGATGGTTGCATTCAACAATATATCTTCGTTCCTCTTGGTGGTGTTTAACAGTCTCACACATCAACAACGGATGTTGTTTTCAAATTTCAGTTGCAAGTATAACCAACTCTTGGAATTTGAGTTTCATATTGTAAATATATTTCATATCTTTGACTACATTCAAGGAGATTTGCTAGTTAATCCACTTCCCTTGAGGTTACACTGAAAATTTGACTACACCTAACAGTGCAGATTTTCAGATTAATTAGATAGAGTTACGTGGAATTAAATCAATTATTTTCAGATTTGGAGTGTAGTAGATCATTCAATTTTGGTCTGCAGTTTATAAATGGGTTTTATTTTCAGTAGTTGTTTCAGTTTGAATTCAATTTGTAGTATATAATTTGGTTTTCTTAGAGTGAAATAAGTTGCAGAAGATGGGAAGGAGGAATTTATTTTTGTTGACTGAATGACTCAATAGCCCAATGGATTAGGCACTGTGATGCTTGTTTTCATTTGTAGCAGCTGGTTGTTTGTTGATGGACATCAATTATTTTAGATCAGAGTAGGTTACAAGCCACAAATTGTAGCTATAGATTACAAGTTTTATGACAAGACTCCATGCCCAATGAGTACAAGGAACCTGGTCTACTAGTTGTCTGCATCCCACAGGGGGAAACAACCCCCATTTGGAGATGATGTTGTAGCTTTTTCTTGTTAAAGAAAGGCTACAATTTTTTTTTGAAATTTGCTAATTAATTTTCTGGCTAAATTTTGAGAGATATGCAAATTTTCTTGGCAAAGGTCTTCCTATGTCAGTTGGTGGGTTAATTTTTAATATTGGTTTTAGTTTTAAAAATATAATTTTAGAATTATTTATTTGTTTATTTTATAAAATACATTATAAAATATTAATTATTATTAAAATTATTTTTTTGGGGTTTGAATCTCCAGATATACATGCACAAACAACAAATTCCAACTTTCAAGTCATAAGCCAACGACAAGCCAACCTTCAATACACAAATGACAAGCTAAGGAAAGGGCCCACAAGAAGCATAGAAAGTGCACTACACGTTGGAACACTTCATATGCAATGGTGTATATATATGCCTCGAATTTATTTCATGTGGTGAATATGGGATATATATCCCATGCAAACTAAAGCATCCGTGTTCATATGAGTTAGGTGCCGAGAGAAAACCTCATTCCATTCCAGCGTTGAGTGCAAATGTAGTCAAAAACACATGTGACAGGTCAATCAAGTATCCAAGTGTGCTAAGGGAAAATCCAACGAGTAATATTGGACATTCCACATGAATTAAAAAAGCCCCAGGGTCGGGCATCCAAATGATAAGAGAAGAGGACCAGTTAAATTTATTAATAGTCAACAACAACAAGTTCTAATGTTGATATTCAAAAGTCATTAAACACGTGTCAAGATTAGAATCTAGTGGATAAAATCAGTGGCAAAGAAAAATTGTGGACCCTCTTTGTTATCTAAGTTTTAACAGGTAGAGGGCGGGGGGTCTGAAATAGTTTTTCTCTCCATACCACTTTTTCCACGTGGCAGTAGGCGAAAAATTGCGGCACCCCCAGGGCTCAAACCACTTATAGCTTGGGATGCCCCCCTTGCAATCTACTTTTGGTTGATGTTACAATGCAAAGTTTAAATTGGTGAAAGAAGTTGACAGGTGGTAACAAACTCTGTGCATGAGCGTTTGTTGTAATTGTTACTTCCATTGCCAAAAAATTGTCAGTTTCAATTGTTGTGGTGTTTGTCCATACCCTAGCCATGATATCCAGTCGGGATCTGTGGTACTGATCAGCTTAGTCTCACGATCTCTTCCTGGAATAAACAGTTTGGGGGCAGACTGTAAGATGTACACATGACTACAGAGGAAATCATTAATGAATGCAAGATCTTCTACTTCGCTGGACATGAATCTACATCAATCCTATTGACATGGATCATATTTTCACTGGGAATGCATCAAGACTGGCAAGAGAATGGATGTAAAGAGGTGTTGAAAGTATCCAAAAAATATTTGTTGTTACAAATGCGAATAGTGTGAATCATCTTAAAATTGTGGGAATGATTTTACATGAGGCTCTGAGACTTCACCCACCAACAAACAATTTATATTGTTCGTGAGGCATACAAGCCAATGAAGCTTGGAAGACTCTCAATTCCTACAGGCATTTAACTTTTGCTTCAAATCCTTGCAATCCACCATGATTAGTCTTTCTGGAGAAATGATGCAAATGAGTTCAATTCAACGCGATTTATTGAGGGAATTACAAAGGTTGTGAAACATTAATTGGAATTTATATCACTTGTATTTGGTCCAAGGGTATGTGTGGGATATAAATTTGCTCTGTTGGAAGCAAAAGTAGTATTAGCCATGATTTTGCAATGATTTTTGTTTGTCACTTCACCATCTTATACTCATGTGCCTGTCATGTTTCTGACCACATGACCCCAACATGGAGCCCAAGTGATCTTCCACATGAACTAACCCTGGCTATGAAATCTTGACAGATTAATGATTTTAATGGGAAATCTGTAGGGACAATCTCTATAATGCAACTTGTTATAAACACATACCTTCCAGAGGCTCATCGATTTAGAGACTAGTTTGACAGAGAGGTAACTCGATATTAGATCACCAAATCTGTAAACATTCTAAATGGAGTGTCAATTCTACTGGAAGTAGTTCATTGGTTTCATATGGATAGTATTGTTTGCAATGTGTGTGCCAAGTTTTTTCCATTAGCCAACTATAGAGAGTCAATCTGTGGGATTTTTAGATAATACACAAGATGAAATGTCATCTCCTTTGGATTCATTTCTTCGTTATTGGAATTTATAAAATATGAAGGCTCATAATTATTCTTTCTTGTTCCCTACTGAATACATTGGAAGTATTAATCATCCATGTCCAGAGAGAGACAATGAAAGATATGTCTATGATAATTTCAAATGCAATATCCATCATGTATCAAGGATGACACCCTACTGATGGCACATTTATTCTAGGGTGAAGTTCTATTACTTATTTAATATATGAAAATAAAAGGATGGAATCTGCGTGAGAGTTTGATAGCTTAGAGTTCAATCCTGAAAGATGTATGAAAAAATGGCAAGCTTGAACCTCCCCAAGATGCTTATATGTTCCTTGCATTCAATGGAGGGCCTTAGATTGCCTCAGATTTTCTTGGTTAGATAACATTGGTAAAATGGTTTGGTGAAGTCGAGACCATGAGCTACTAATTGGAGTGCCTAATGAACAAATATGGAATGTTTTTATTTGGAGAAATATTTGTAAAACAGGGGCATAGTTAACCAGATTTGGAGGAAAATTGACAAGCATAATAAAAGAGCAATTAGCAGGTCTTCATGGAGTATTCAACAGTTTCAGATTTCCAAGGAGGAGAATCAGCAACCATTCAACTTATTTCCAGATTTTAGGGCAGAAATGATTCATAGGAGAAAGATTAGCATTTGAAAATTATTGGATTTGCAATATGAATTATAATGTTTGTTAACATAGGTGGCAGTCAAGACTTAACCTAGTTTCCAAGGCGCATATTATATAATCCATTTGAGATTCAAATTGATCCAGGTGGATATTGGTGGCCACCCGCATATTCCACTTGGACCCCCACCACTATTTCTTTCAGTTTTTTAGTTTCCTTAATGGTGGCACAATTTACTATTTTTGGCAGTTTTTCAGGTCCTAAACTTCCGGATCCGTTTTGAGGCCCTAAATGATGTTTTTTTGGAAAATGGGAAAATGTGAGTCTCTGTTGCATGATTATAGTTGAAAATTGTAGTCCTCGGATATATATTTCTAACGAGGTATTGTGTGCATGAAACGAAGATTGTATGCCAAAGTTACAACCTCAGGAAGTTGATGTACCAATTTACCCAAATAGGGCCCACAGTTTTGGTGCTTCATCTCCCAGGGTTAGGTTTTTGGATGTTTATGGTTTTCCATTGTTTCTCAATAATAAATAGGCCTTTGAGCCTCATTGTAACATAGTTTAGAGGCATGTAGCCGCCATATCTTTTCTCAGAGATAAGCTACCATTGCCTAAGCTAGTTTATTTCCATTTTGTATGTAAGTATATTTTGGTTATTTAATATTGATGAAATGAAGTGTTATTTCTACTACAAATTTGTATTATGGTTATATATGTATTTTGTTGCATTCCTATTTAAGTTCAAACCAATGGTATTAGAGAGGTCTGCTCTTTCTATGTGTTTCTTTGCATGTCCCCAATGAAGTTAGGGTATAAGGAGTTAGGGCTCGATCTGGTTGAACCTTTGCAAGACCAACCTCACAAACCTCGATGATCTCCCATGGTGGAATAAAAGAAAGATGAGGGGGCGAGAGATACTTTCAAAATATTGCTCGATGAAGGCCTCAAGTGACAAAGAAACGCGATGATGGACAACTTTTCTCGGATCCTTTGGAGACTACCCAAAAGCGACGCATCTCTTTCCAACAACCACTCTGGAAGTGCCACACCCTTTAAGGTACAAGTTAGCTTTTATATCCCCATATTTTAAGGTCAGATATATGCGTATACCATAGATAAATGGTTAAATATACTAGAAGGATATTTTTTAGTTCATGATTTTTCCAACCGAGAAAAGATTATTTTTGCACTCCTCAAAGCCGCCCCCCACATCAAGGATTGGTAGGAAACCTACTGTGAGGAGGGATGAGAGTGCACCCTCAGTATTTTTAGCTGCAGCCACTTGGAATCCTTTTCGAGAGGCCATCAAGGAGTAGTATTACCCTATCAGGAGCTATGAGGATAAATACATAAAGTTGACCACACTGCAGCAGGGAAGGGACCAAGACGTGCCGAAGTTCACAAAAAAATTTCATACCCTTCGCACGAAGTTGGGTATCAAGATTTTGAGTGACATTTGGTAGTCAAGTACTGCAACTGTATACACAAGTACATCCAGGATGAGATGGAGTTCTAGGACATTTCCTCGCTCGGCACGACCTATCGATACGCTGTCAAGATCGAGTAAAAATTTAAACATAAGAAGTGATACTTTGGATCTGCAAATCCAAAGCAAGGGAAAGACACCCCCAAACTGAAAAGAAAAGGACAAATCCAAGGCACAACAACCTAGGACAAACCGTCGAAGTCGTAAGCAAATAATAACACCATGAAGACAAAGAAGGACACATGAAAATGGTGTGAGTTCCATAAGTGCCCCACTCACAACACAAGTGAGTGTCGGGCCAAGTAGTCACTAGTGGCCAAGCTGAAGGCTTTTGAATCAGATGCATATTCCGACTCTGAGTCAAAACCTGACAAGGGGAATGACAAAGGGAAGCCGATTATTGACGTAAAGCCCAATTCTAGAATTGCTATCACCAAGATCCAGAATAATGAGCCCAAACATCCATAGGAGGGGCAACACCTCTTCCACTCATAGGTGTGGGTGAAGGGTTCTCCGTTGTAGTTCATTGTCGACAGTGGGAGCCAAAAGAACCTCATTTCAGTAGAGTTCATGAAGCGGTTGGGCCCACTAACCACAACACACCCACAACCTTACACCATCGGGTGGCTTCACCAAGGACGGGATCTCCACCTTAGACGACAATGCCACCTTCCTTAAAACATCAAGCCATTCACGGATGAGGTACTGTGTGATGTTGCTCCTCTTGAAGTTTGTGATGTATTATTAGGACAACCATACTTATGGAAGCGACATGTTGTGTATGAGTCTAGGCCCCACACTATTATTATTACTTTGGGAAATAAGTTGTACATGATACCAGAGGTAGCACCGCCTACCACAATGTCTTTGATCACTGCGAAGAAATGCAATAAGATCATTTCCCATACTGGGAAATTTGTTTTCCTTATGATTCGCCCTCAAGGAAAGAAGAAGATTGTGGCCACGACCTCTAGACAGGGCTCCTCTGCATGGTAGCAATAGATGGATAAGTTCATTGAGGGGTACAAGGACATTTTCACCTCACCCATAGGGGTACCTCTACATTGTCATGTCAAGCACTCCATCAATCTAACCTCAGACGTTCCGCTACCTAATGGACCAATCTCTCGATGCTCTACTCTAGAGAACGATGAAATCAAGCAAAAGATTCGGGAGCTGTTGCAGAAAGGTCACATCATGCCAAGTTCATCACCCTGTGGGAATCTGATCGTGTTAGTACAGAAGAAGGAAGAGACCTGGAGAATCTTTATTGACTACTGGGCGTTGAATAAGATCATTGTCTGGAATATGTATCCAATCCCACGGATTGATGACCTTCTGGACCAGCTCAAGAGGGAAAAATATTTCAGCAAGATTGACTTGAAGTCGATTATCTCTAAGTACCAATAGAACCCTTCGATGTGTGGAAGACTTCCTTCAAATCCAAGGAGGGCCTTTTTGAATGATTGGTCATGCCTTTCAGGTTGATGAATTCCACCGCAACCTTCATGAGGCTGATGGATGACATCTTGTGACCCTTCACCAACTCATTCATGGTGCTGTATTTGGATGACATTCTTATATTTAGCCAGAGTTGGGAAGAGCACCTCCACCATATTCGACAGGTCTTCCAAACCCTGCAACAACACAAGTTGTGTGCCAATTTGGAGAAATGCACTTCTGGTATGATGCGGGTTCAATATCTGGGGTACATCATTGATGATTGGGGTGTGAATGTGGACCCAGTCAAGATACAAGTCATTTGGGATTGGCCAGTCCCAACCATTCTAATAGAGCTCCACAACTTTTTAGGTCTTTCCAATTCCTACCGTAGGTTCACGTTGGGGTTCTCTCATATCACTATTATTTTATAATTTCCTTAGGAGGCCCATTTTAGACCTCAAAATTTCCCTAATGAGGCGTTTGTCGAGTTGAAGCATCACCTTTTCTCTGCACAGGTGCTCACATTACTAGACCCGCAACAACCATTTGAGAATTAGATATATGCCTCCAACTATGCTATTGGTGTCATTCTTACTCAGCAGGAGCATCTAGTGGCATATCACAGTGAGACACTTTCAGACACAATTCGAAAGTATCCCACCTATGATAAAAATATGTATTCCATTGTGCAGGAATTTTGACAATGGAAACATTACATTATGGGGAAGGAAACTATCATCCATGCAGACCATCGACCCCTGCAGTTCATACAAACACAAGGGAAGTTCCATAACGATCGCCATCAGAAATGGTCCACATACATGCAACAATTCCATTTGAACATTAAGTACAAGAAGGGTAGCACCAATAATGTTGTATATTGCCTCAATCAACCGCCGGTCATGGCGTTGATCACTGTGCTCGACTCTTGTGGGCACGAGACTTCGGGGTGGTGGCATCTTTACAAGAGTGACCCATAATTTGGCAACACATACTAGACACTCTTGGAAGGCAAGAAAGTTCCAAATTTTCACCTCCAGGATGCACTTTTATGCCACGTGGGACACATCTGTGTTCCTTCAAGTGAGAATGCCAAGATGATTTGGAAGGCACACTACAATCAGGTTGCTAGACATTTCAGAGTAGAGAAAAAATTGGCAGTGTTGCAGAAGTATTTTTATTGCTCGAACCTTCGACAGGACGTTGGGAAGTACATCAGATCCTGCACTTACTACGCGATTTCCAAACCAACCATCAAGAAACAAGGCTTATATAACCCACTTCCTACTCTTATCTGACCTTGCTAATCCATATCCATGGATTACATGTCGGGCCTTCCTTCTACTAAACATGGAAACGACTGCGTTTTCATGATTATCGACAAATTATCTAAGATGACCATTCCAGTGGCCTGCAAGAAGAGTATCACAGTAGAAGCCACTGCTAAGCTCTTCTTTGAACGAGTGTGGATACAATTTGGTATCCCATAGTCCATTATCTCAGATCGGGACAACAGGTTCCTAAGTACATTTTGGTCAAGTCTCTAGTCGATGTTGGATACCAGGCTCACTAAGTCCACGACTTTCCACCCCCAAACTGATGGCCAAACAGAGGTCATCAACAGGATGATCGTGCATATTCTGCGCTTGTAAAACTCGAAGAATCCATGCACATGGGATGAAAGCATCCCCTATGTCCAACACAACTACAAAAGATCTCTCCATAACTCAACTAGCCACATCCCCTTTTAGGTGGGGTTGGGATTCCAACAACTATGTCCCATTGATGTGGACATACCATTTGCAACTACTTAGACAAATTCGGCTCATGTCCAAACTGAGTATGACAGGGATAATAACTTCATTAAGTGCATTCAGAACATTCACTAGTAGGTCCATGAAATATTGGACAAAGCCAATGCTAAGTATAAGTAGCGTCATGATAAGCATCGGGTGCCACACAAGTTGCAGGTGGGCGACAGAATTTGGTTACATTTGCAGAAGGAGCACCTCGTTGGGCCCCACCGCAAACTTCACCCACTCTAATATGGGCCTTACACCATCACCAAGGATATAGGGGAAAATTATCTTGACCTTAACATTCCACCATTCCTTGGCTTTCACCTAGTGTTCAATGTGTACCGCCTTCGACCATACTTTCCACCATTATTGGACACATGATACATTGCAGAACAACTCACACCAATAAAGTTAAACCCAGGTTGCATGGAACAGGTTACAACTGATTGGATCATGGAGACACATATCAAGAACACTCACCAACAGAAGATCCAACTCTATCAGATTGTCGAAGTTGGCCAACTCCTGCACCAAGGCAAGTGGCTCACGAGGGACCACATTCAGTAGAAGTTTCCCCATCTCATGGAGGGACTCAACGCAATGGGAACCATTACTTCCTAAGGGTGGAGTAATGATCCATGTTGATATTTGTGTCCACCCAACCATTCCACTTGGACCCCCATCACTGTTTTTTTCATTTTTTCAGTTTCCTTAATTATAACACAATTTACTATTTTTGGCAATTTTTCGGGTCCTGAACTTTTGGAGCCATTTTGAGGCCCTAAACGACGTTATTTTGGAATATGGGAAAACATTACATGTTAAGTATATTTGCAATGAAATTTATAGTCCTCAAATAGATATTTCTAATGAAGTATTGTGTGTGTCAAACGAAGATCGTATGCCAAAGTTACAACCTCTGGAAGTTGATGTACCAATTTACCCAAACGAGGTCCAACATTTTTACGCTTCATATCCCAGGGTTAGGTTTTTGGATGTTTAGGGTTTTCCACCATTTCTAAATAATAAATAGGCCTTTGAGACTCATTATAACACAGTTCAAACGCATTTAGCCGCCACATCGCTTCCCAGAGATAAGCTACCATCACATAAGCTAGTTTATTTCCATTCTGTATGTAGGCACATTCCAGTTCGTTGATATTAATAAAACATAGTGTTACTTCTACTGCAACTTTGTATTTATGGTTATATTTGTATTTTGTTGTGTTTCTGTTTAAGTTTGGCTCACAAATTCACTTAATGATAAGATCACAACTTCAACATATTTGGGCATAATATCATTAATCAAAAGCTCTGATCCAAATCTGAAGGAGAAGGATTAGTCAACAGTGTAATTAAATCCCAATTGCAACAGGATTATTCGAGATTTTATGTAACAAGCCAACGATTATTTTATTTTTAGTTTGTTTTCAAGGATTTGATTCCTAGAGGTTAGGTAATAGTTGTAAGATTTGGTTTTCCTGTATATTGTTTTATTTATAATAGGTAGAGGTTGGATTTGATGCCAAAACCCTGCCATTTTTGTAAAGATTTCTATTGAAGAATTTTGGCTTTAGTTTCATGACAAAATATGTTCCTCATGTATGTCTTCCCTATGATTTGATAATCTATTTCTGCATATATTCAAGGCAACTTAGGAGCTAGGGCAAGGCTAGGTTTGAGTATTAACCTCCCTGACAACCCATTGCAAAGTTATCATCATTATGGATACTAACTAATTGAACAAATTGTTTAAAACAACTCCTCTGCACCATTTAATTGTTATCATCTGCCATCTCTTGAATGTGTATGTGTTTGGATGTTGAAATCTTCTATACATGTCTACTAAATATGATTGATTAAGTATTCTGTACATATACTTAATTATTTACTTTCTCTTCTATTCCTCTACCAAACTCTTTTAAGCTATGCTATTTTGTCGAAGTTGGACATTGGCACTTTGATAAAACCTCAAGAAGAAAGGAATTTATTTTTGGGTAGAGATTGGGTATTCATCACCAACCACTTACACAAATCATAGAGCTGATCGTTGTGATTCATAGGCTGATGTCCAGTGATAGTGAACAACACTAAAAAAGACATCGTAACACTTGAGGGAGCCTGCTTTGGTTCAAGGCTATATTGAACCTAAAGTTTGGTCGAGTTGGTTTCTCATTGCATTTTCATAGCCAAGAACTTCCTTCAAGAAACAAATACAACATTTGGTTTCATTTTGGAGGACCGAAGTAACGAAGAAATATTTCCCCAGAGAATAATGAAGACTAGATCTATTCCTTCCTAGTGAACAAGGAGTAGGCATTTGATATTGATTGCAATTCCTTCACTTGATGACTCTAGTTTGTTTATATGGCGATTCCACTAGGTTACCAATTCCACTGGTTTGATATTTTAGTAGTATTCATTGTTGTGTTTGTTCAAGGCTCATTGATGGTTGCATTCAATAGTATATATCCATTCCTCTTGCGAAGTTTAACAGTCTCACACATCAGCAAAGGATGCAGTTTTCAAAGTTTAGTTGTAAGTATAACCAAATCATGGAATTTTAGTTTCATATTGTAAATATATTTCATATCTTTAGCTGCATGCAACGTGATCTACCAGTTAATCCACTTCCCACATGGTTACACTGGAAATTTTTCTACACCTAACAGTGCATATTTTAAGCTCAGTTAGATAAAGGTGTGTGGGATTAAATCAATTATTTCCAGATTTGGTGTGCAATAGATCATTCAGTTTTGGTGTGTAGTTTAAAAATGGGTTTTATTTTCAGCAATTGTTTCAGTTTGAATTCAATTTGCAGTATATAATTTTATTTGCTTAAAGTGCAATAAGTTGCAGAAGATGGGAAGGAGGAATTTATTTTTGTTGAATGAATGACTCCATAGCCCAATGGATTAGGCACTATGATACTTGTTTTCATTTCCAGTAGTTAGATGTTTGTTGATGAGCATAAATGATTTCAGATCAGAGCAGGCTACATGCTGTTAGAAAATTATATATTACGGAGCAATGGAACACATAAAATATTGTAGAAATATAAACATAGAAAACGCATAAAACAAGAGAGACATAGATATACGTGGTTCACCCAGTTTGGGCTACGTCCACCTCGAACAACCAGTCCTTCCTTTCTATTATCCAGCAAAATGAAGAGACACAACCTACAACAGATCCGCTGTAATATCCTCTGTTTTCTCTCATAGTCTCACCTCTCTGTTTCTCGCTCAGAGAATACACACCTATTACATAGCCTCAAATACAATGCCCTCATACAAAGAGAGGGGTTTCCTTCTAGGGCAAAAAACCCTAAACTAAACATAAGTTCTACCGTCAGATCATCCGCTTAATGAACGACCCAGATTGACTAGAAATTACTATACTTTTACAAGGAAATTTTACATCTATTTTTAGCTTCGAGGGCACTGCCCCCGAAACCCCCGCGGGGGGACCGTTGGCCCCTAGACCCCCCAGTCGGGGGGGATCGGCCCCCCCGAACCCCCGCGAGGGGGACAAGTCCCCCCTGCACCCCCCCGAGTGGAGGGGTGTACAAACTTCGTGGGGTATACATCCGGCTGAAACAAAGACCTGTGAACAATCATGCTCCACACTCAACACATGCCACACATTGTAGCTATATATTATAGGTTTTATGACATGACGCCATGGCTAATGAGTACAAGGAAACTGGTCTACTAGTTCTCTACATCCCATGGGGGGAATCAGTCTCCAGTTTTTTTTGAAATTTTTTAATTAATTTTCTAGCTAAATTTTGAGACATGCAAATTTTTTGGACAGAAGTATTCCTATATCAGTTGTGTTGAAGAAAAGTGTAACTAGGTTCAGTCTTCATAATGACATGTAATTATGACTAATGTACATGATGGAATAAAAGAGAATATTTTTTTTTTGTATGTCTTGTTGCATGGGTTTCATGAGAAAGAAGTGTCATAGGTTAATGGATTCTTCTTGATGTCTTTAGGATTTGTCATAATGTCAAAAAGTCATGTCATGTATGAAGAATCTCTTCATGAGCCTATGTAAAATGTATTCAAGCCTAGAGCAGCCCTCCAAGACCAAGCTCAATCCTCCAAAGCAAGCACAAAGAAGTCTGCGATAAGGAGAACATCATGTCAGCCTCAAAATTGAATTAAATAGATAAATGGAAGTCACATCAGCTCAATAAATACCCAGTCAAGGTCAGCGCAAAAAGCATAGAACTCAGATTTGTCTGTGTATGTATATGGGAATAAGGTGTAGGAAGAAGAATTCACATTCTTCTCTGAAGTATTTGGATGGGTATGGGTCTAAAATCCACATTACAGGAAGACAAGTATCCTTGCAACTTCGGATGGGTATGGGGATCTCGGATACCTTTGTAATCTCAGTAGTGATGATAGCAAGCAATTATGGGACCTCCTTCTCGGTAGCACATGTCTCAATGCAAATCATAGTATCCTCCTCGGTGGTAGCTCGATGGAACTACTTTTGGTGGAAGGTTAACATCACAATCATAGCTTCAGTGATGAAGATGACCTCAGGGATCCCACTGTAGCGCAAATAATCTAGGCATAATTGAAGGAAAAGATCCTGAAGCTAGGAGATGCACTCTTAGAATTACATAGTCACAATATCGGCATGATTGTGACCTCACAATTATACATTTTGGCATTCTAGACACAATCAAAATCTCGATGAAATAGAAGTCATGATCTTGTTCTTTTATGAAGACAAGGTCATGATCATGATCATAGTTATGATGAAGACAAGGTCCTGATCCCTATATCAGTGTAGATATCATAAATACCTCATTGTTATGATCTCAATAAAGGTACAACAATGGTGACCTCAATGAAGGTACATCAATGATGATCCTAATGAAGGAGCAACGCGAATGATTTCAATGAAGGTGCAACAGTGGTGCAATTGTGATGGCATCAGTGATGCAATGATGATGACCTTAGTATAACAACAGTGATGATGATGATCTCATCAGTAACAGAGAAGAGGATTGGTGTCTTGGTCTTGGAGTGGAGAAATAGGTCAAGGGCCATGGTCTTAGTATTCATCAATTGGAATCTCTATAAGAAGAATTTTGTGTAGGTTTTCCTCTCTAAGAGGGAGAGGTTTTGGCCTTGGCAGAAAGCCAAACATCTTGTGTTCTTGTCTCTTTGCTTTTGATAGTAGTTTGATGAAGCAAACACACACACTAATAGTAATAAGAAGATCAAGCTAAGATAAAATTGCAAAAGCACGTGACAAATTGTTATCATGCTAAGGAGAATCTCATTAATTCTGATTGCCCTAGATTCTTCAACAAGTTGTTGGGTTAATTTTTAATAATGATTTTAGTTTTTAAATAAATTTAATCTATAAAAATTTAATTTATTATTTTAAAATACTTTATTTCAAATATTAATTTATTATTAAAATTTGGTTTTTGGGTTCCAAATCTCTAGATATACATTCATAAACAAATTCCAACAACCAAGTCAAAAACCAATGACAAGCCATCCTACAATACACAAGCGACATACATTCATAAACAAATTCCAAACCAGTCAAAAACAATGACAAGCCATACTACAATACACAAGCGACATACATTCATAAACAAATTCAACAACGCAAATAAAAACCATACAGCCATCTACAATACACAAAGAGACTCTAAGAAAAGGCCCATGAAAGCATAGAAAGTGAACTACATGTTGGAACACTTATGAAATGGTATATATATATATATATAATATATATATATATATATATATCTATATATATATATATATATCTATCTATCATATCTATCTATATAATATAATATATATATCTATCTATCTATCTATCTATATATATAATATATATATATATATATTATATATATATAGATATAGATATAGATATATGCCTCGAATTTCTTTCATGTGGCAAATATGGGATACATATCCCATGAAAACTAAAGCATCCACATTCATATGAGTTAGATGTCGAGAGAAAGCCTCATTCCATTCTAACGCTGAGTGCAAATGTCATCAAATACACAGAAGACATGTCAATCAAGTATCGAGGTGCACTAAGGGAAAAGACAATGAGTAATATTCAGTATTCCACATGACTTTAAAAAGCCCCACGGTCGAGCATCCAAACGATAAGTGAAGAGGACCGGTTAAATTTATCGATAGTCAACAACATCAAGTTCCAACACCACTATTCAAAATTAATTAAACATGTGTTAAGATTCGAATGTAGCGGATAAAACTAATGGCAAAGAAAATTTGTGGAACCCCTTGGTTATCCAAGCTTTAACAGGAAGGGGGGGGGGGTTCGAAATAGTTGTTTTCTCCATACCACTTTTTCCATGTGGCAGAAAGTGAAATTTTTTGGCACCCACAAGGCTCAAACCACTTATTCCCTGGGAGACCCCCCACAATCTACTTTTGGTTGCAGTTACAACACATATTTTAAATTGGTAAAAGAAGTTGGCAAGTGGTAACAAGCTCTGTGCGTGACTGTTTGTTGTCATTGTTACTTCAACTGCATAACCACTATTAGTTTCGATTGTTGTGGTGTTTTCCCATACCATAGCCATGATATTGAGTTAAGAATTTGTGGTACTGATATGCTTAGCCTCACGATCTCTTCCCAAAATAAACAGTTGGGGGACAGAATGCAAGATGTACACATGACTACAAAAGAAATCATTGATGAAGGAAAGATTTTCTACTTCACTGAACATGAATCCACATCAATCCTGTTGACATGGATCATAATTTTACAGGGAATGAATCAAGACTGAAAACAGGGTGGACGCAAAGAGGTGTTGAAAGTATCCAAAAAAGAATGTTGTTCCAAATGTAGATAGTGTGAATCATCTTAAAGTTGTGGGAATGATTTTACATGAGGCTCTAATACTTTACCCATCAACAAACAATTCACATCGTTCATGAGGCATACAAGCCAATGAAGCTTGGAAGGCACTCAATTCCTGTAAGCATTGAACTTTTTCTTCGAATCCTTGCAATCCACCATGATCAGTATTTGAGGGGAAATGATGCAAATGAGTTCAATTCAGCTTGAATTATTGCGGGAATTACAAAGGCTGTGAAACATCCATTTACATTTATTTCATTTGGATTCGGTCCAAGGGTATATGTGGGACATAATGTTTCTCTATTGGAAGAAAAAGTAGTATTAGCCATAATTTTGCAATGATTTTTGTTTGTCACTTTTCCATCTTATGCTCATGCGCCTATCATTTTCTCACCACGCGATCCAAAATGGAGCCCAAGTGGTCTTCCACATGAAATAACACTGAATGTGAAAGTTGGACGAATTAGTGATTTTAAGGGGAAATCTGTTGGGAAAATCTCCACCACACAACTTGTTATAAACACAAACCTTCCAGAGGCTCGTTAATTTAGAGACTGGTTTTACGGAGAGGTAGCTCAATATTAGATCATGAAAGCTGTAAACACTCTAAGTGGAGTGTCAATTCTACTGGAAGTAGTTCACTAAATGGTTTCATATGGTTAGTATTGGTTTCAATGTGTGTGCCAAGTTTTTTCCATCAACCAACTATAGAGAATCAATCAGTGGGATCTTCAAATAATACACAGGATGAAATATCATCTCCTTTGGATTCATTCCTTCATTATTGGAATTCTTCAAATATGAAGGCTCAAAATTATTCTTTCTTGTTCCCTACTAAACATATTGGAAGTATTAATCATCCATGTCCATAGAGAGACAATGAAAGATATGTATATGATAATTTCAAATGCAATAATCATCATATATCAAGGATGACACCCTACTGTTCACACATTTTTTCTAGGGTGAATTTCTATTACTTATTTAATCTATGTAGAGTGAAGGATGGAATCTGTGTGTGATTCTGATTGCTTAGATTTCAAGCCTGAAAGATGAATGAAAAAATGGGAAGCTTGAACCTCCCCAAGATGCTTATATGTCCCTTGCATTCAATGGAGGGCCTCAGGTTGCCTCAAATTTGCTTGGTAAAATAGCATTGGTAAAATGGTTTGGTGAAGTCGATACCAAGAAATACTAATTACAATGCCTAATGATCAAATATGGAATGTTTTTATTTGGAGAAATATTCATAAAATAGGTGGTAGGGTTGACCAAATTTGGAGGAAAATTGGCAGGCATAGTAAAAGAGCAGTTAACATATCTTCAAGGAGTATTTAACAGTTCCAAATTTCCAAGGAGGAGAATCAACAATCAGTCAACTTATTTCCATATTTTAGGGCAGAAATGATTAAGAGGAGCAAGATTAGAATTTGAAAATTATTGGATTTGAAATATTAATTATAATGTTGGTTAACACAGGTGGCAGTCAAGACTTAGCCCAGTTTCCGAGGCAAATATTATATAATCCATTTGAGATTCGAATGTACTTATGGATAAGATGGAAGATTCAACAAATCTAGGAATAATATCATTAATCAAAATATCTGATCGAGGTATGAAGGAGAAGGATTAGTCAACAATGTAATTAAATCCCAATTGCAAGAGGACTGTTCCATATTTTCTGTAACAAACCAATGATTATTTTATTTTTAGTTTATTTTCAAGTATTTGATTCATATAGGTCAGGTAATAGTTGGAAGATTTGGTTTTCCTATATATTGTTTTATGTGTAATAAGCATAGGTTGGATTTTGATGCCAAAACCTTACCAGTTTTGTAAAGACTTCTATTGTAGATGTTTCATTGAAGTATTATGGCTTTAGTTTCATGACAAAATTTGTTCTTGATGTATGTCTTTCCCTGTGATTTCATAATCTGTTTTTGCATACGTTCAAGGTAACATAGGATCTAGGGAAAGGCTAGGTTTCAGTATCAACCTCTCCTGACATCCCATTGCAAATTTATCATCATTATTGACAAATTGAACAATTGTTTAAAACAACTCCTCTACACCATTTAATTGTTTCCTTCTGTCATCTGCTAAATGTATATGTGTTTTGATGTAGAAGTCTTCTATATGCATCTATTAAATCCGATTGATTAATTCAATATGGATACATAATTATCTAATTTCTCTTCTTTTCTTCTACCAAACTATTTTAAGCTATGCTATTTTTTCAGGGCTAGACGTTGGCACTTTCATAAAACCTCAGCAAGGGAGGACTTTATTTTTTAGCAGAGATTGGGTATTCATCGACAACCACTTATACAAATCATAGATCTGATCATTGTGCTTCATAGGCTGTTGTACAGTGACAATGAACAACGCTAAAAAAGGATTCGTAACATTTGAGGGAGCCCCCTCTAGTTGGAGGGCCATTTGGAACCTGAAGTTTGGTCGAGTTAGTTTCTTAGTGCATATTTGTAGCCAAGAACTTTCTTCGAGAAACAGATACAACATTTGGCATTGTTGCCAGGGAGCAAAGTAACAAAGAAATCTTTCCTTGGAGAACGATTAAGAATAGATCTATTCCTTGTTGGTAAACAAGGATTAATCATTTGATATTGGTTGCAATTCCTTCACCTAACGGGTACACTTTGTTTATATGGAGATTTCACTGGGTTATCAATTCCACTGGTTTGAGATTTCAGTTGTATTCACTATTGTGTTTGTTCAAGGCTCATTGATGGTTGCATTCAACAATATATATCCATTCCTATTGGCGGTGTTTAACAGTATCACACATCAATAGAGGATGCAGTTTTCAAAGTTCAGCTGTAAGTATAACCAACTCATGGAATTTGAGTTTCATATTATACATATATTTCATATCTTCAGTTACATGCAAGGTGATCTTCCAGTTAATCCATTTCCCATGTGGTTACCTTGGAAATTTGACTACACCTAATTGTGCATATTTTTAGCTCAGTTAGATAGACATGTGTGGGATTAAATAAATTATTTTCAGATTTGGTGTGTAGTATATCATTCAATTTTGGTGTGCAGTTTGTAAATGGGTTTTATTTTCAGTAGTTGTTTTAGTTTGAATTCAATTTGCAGTATATAATTTGGTTTGCTTAAAGTGCAATAAGTTGCAGAAGATGGGAAGGAGGAATTTATTGTTGTTGAATAAATGACTCCATAGCCCAATGGATTAGGTAGTGTGATGCTTGTTTTCATTTCCAGTAGTTGGTTGTTTGTTGATGAACATAAATTATTTCAGATCAGAGCAGGTTACAAGCCACAAATTGCAGTTGTAGATTACATATTTTATGACATGACTCCATTCCCAATGAGTACAAGGCAACTGGTCTACTAGTTCTTTGCATCCCATAGGGGGAAGCAGTCCCCAGTTGGAGCCGATGTTGTAGCTTTTTCTTGTGAAAGAAATGATACAATTTTTTTCTTCAAAATTTGCTAATTAATTTTCTCGCTAAATTTTGAGACATATGCAAATTTTCTAGGCTTAAGTGTTTTTATATCAGTTGTTGGGTTAATTTTTATTATTTATTTTAGTTTTAAATTATATATATATATATAATATATATATATATATATATATATATATAATATATATATATATATAAATATAAATAATTGATGTTTTTTAAAATACTTTATTAGAATATTAATTTATTATTAAAAATTTGGTTTTTGGGGTCCCAATCTCCAGATATACACGCACAAACAAATTCCAACTGCCAAGTCACAAACTAATGATAAGCTAGCCTTCAATACACAAGTGAAAAGCTAAGGAAAGGCCCCCCAAAAAGCATAGAAAGTGCACTACACGTTGGAACACTTCATATGAAATGGTATATACATATATACCTCAAATTTATTTCATGTGGCGAATATGGGATACATATTCCATGTAAACTAAAGAATCCACATTCAGATGAGTCAGGTGTCGAGAGAAAGCCTCCTGCCATTCCAACACTAAGTGAAATTGTGGTCAAATACATAGGTGACACGTCAATCAAGTATCTAGGTGTGCTAAGGGAAAATCCAGTGAGTAATATTCGGTATTCGAGATGAATTAAGCATTACATCACTGGTTATCAAGATTTTTTCCACACTGATCATGTAACCATTAAGTATTTAGTGAATAAACCTGATGGCAATGTTAGGATAATTAGATGGTTGTTGTTATTGCAACAATTTGATTTGACTATTATTGACAAACTAGGAAAAGATAATGTGGCTGCATATTTCTTGTCAAGACTAACTGTTTCTTGCAGAGAAGGAGGAAACGGTAGACGATCGGCTCCCAGATGAACACCTCTTTTCCATCTTGGTGCTCTCTCCTTGGTTTGCTGATATAGCGAACTACTTGGTTTCTTGGAAGTTCCCTCCTAATTTATCCTCCAAGGAGAAAATAGAGATTGTTAGGAAAAGTGCCCCATTCACTTGGATTGGGGGAAATATTTTCAAGTTTGCGCTAGATCAAATATTGAGGAGATGTGTGAAGTAAGAGGAGGCCCTTGAAATCCTCTCAGCATGTCATGATGGACATTGTGGAGGTCATTTTTCTTCTAAGAGAACAACCTTCAAGGTTCTACAAGAAAGTTTCTATTCATCCACTCTACATCAAGATGTAAGAAGATGCATCACCATGTGTGATCAGTGCCAAAGGATGGGTAAGACCACACCTAAGGATGAAATTCCCTTACAACCTCAAGTGAATCTAGAGCCATTTGAGAAATGGTGCATGGACTTCATTGAGCCTTTTGATCCCCCATTAGGATAAAATAAGTATATCATTGTGTGCATTGACTACCTAACTAAATCAACTGAAACAAAGGCAATTAGGGAAGAGCCTGAGTAAAAGGTGGTTGAGTTTCTGAGGGAGAACATCTTCTACAAGTGGTTTTCCAAGAGAGTTGGTCAATGATCAAGGGACACAATTCACCTCAAATATGATTGAAGAACTCATGAAGAAACACCACATCAAGCATAGGACATCCACTACCTATCACCCTCATGGAAATGGGCAAGTGTAGGTCACAAACAGGGCATTGGAGAACATTCTGACCAAGGTTGTTAGCAACAACATAAAGGATTGGGCAGACAGACTTGTAGAAGCCACTTGGGCCTACAAAACCACTTGGAAGGTCACCAAAGAATTTCCTCTAATTGAATTAGTTTATGGGAAGAAGGTCCTGTTGTCCATTGAATTTGAATACAATACCTTAAGGATGGTAGCTCAGCTAGACTTGTACCTCACTACAACACAACAAGAGAGGTTGCTTCACCTCAATGGTTTAGTGAATTTAGGCTACAAGATCTCCTGTACACTGAGGTAATCCAACTATAGAGGAAGATTTGGCATGACAAACACATTAGGGAGAGGAATTTTCAAGAAGGTTATTGGGTCCTGTTGTATGATTCCAGATTCAAGGATTTTAAAGGAAAATTACTGACAATATGGTTGGGCCCTTATCTGGTGGAAAGATATCATGAGAATGGGTCAGTCCAAATCATAACAATTGATGAGGAAGGTATTCCCTTGCTTGTTAACAGTTACAAGTTGAAGTTGTACAAAAGACATCTATCCAAAGAAGAGTTTATTAGTTCAATTAGTAAGGAGTTGAATGTAATTGGTAGGCTCACAACCCTTAGTCCACGAAGCTTCTAAAAAAGAAACAAAAAGAAAAAATAAAGGGCCTAGATGAAAACCTCCATGAGGCATCTGAGACCAACTCTTGGGTTGAAAACCTTTATGAGGCAACCCAATAGAAAAAATAGAGAGAGAGAGAGAGAAAATATATAAAATAAAAGGATCCCTTGGTGAAAATCTCCTCTGAGGCACCTAGGGCAGGCATGCAGGTTGAAAACCTCTCCAGGGTAGTCTACATGTCTAAAAAACAAAAACAAAAAGAGAGAAAAAGAGAAAAATAAGAGAAAAAAATAAGACATAAGGAGGAGTCCTTACATCCATTCTGCTAACATTTCTTTTTACAAGACTCTAGACAGTCAAAGGGACAATGGTTACAGAACATAGTACACGACCCATTTCTCCATTTTCCCTAGCCATCCATTGCATTCTGAGGTTCATTCATCCACCTCCCTACCTCTCTTCATCATCTAAAAAGCAACATAACCATATTTTGTCTCATTCTTGCAGTGCTACACGATTGTCTTGAATTGCTGCAAGACTGTCCTGAATTTCTATAGGAGTAACCTGAAATTCTACAAGAGGGAGATCAACTTGGAAAAAGGGCCAAAAGGTCCTCTTTTTCCTTGGGAAATATTAAGAGAGGTCCACCCACCTTACTTCACCCCTCACCCACTTGATTTATACAAATTCATCCTCAAGAATCCACTTCTGCACATATATAAAAAAACACAGAAAAAATGACTCTTCCTTCACCTTTTTATTTTTCACCATTTTCAACACCTTCTGAAGTTATTTGTGTCTCTAGACCCACCATGAATTTTCCTAATCCCTGAATTAAATATGAGCTTTTGAGGAGGAACTAAGTGACTACTACATGAAGGAGATCAATCCTGTAGGAGCTTGCACAAAGGAAACAAGACCATAGACCAAAAATTCTTGCAACTCCAGAATGAATATTTGCCCACCCTTAGGCATAAAGAGTCCATTCGTGAGGTATAGAGAAATCACACCATTCTTGAGGAGAAGTTTTAAGATCATCGATCCACTCCAATAAAAACATATCAAACACTGGAAATAGGCCTACATGGAAGAAAAATTTCAAGTGTCAACTACATCATTATGATGTGAAGACCCGTGCATAAACAAACAAAAAAATTCAACACCTTCAAGGGTTAGTTGATTAATCATCAACAATAGCATCTTGTGTGCACCTCCAACAATTTGACATCATAGGTAGGCTTAGGTATGACACCCTTACCTCTTACCTATGCACATTATGGTAAAAAAAAGTGTTTAATGAAATAGAATGGAGTTTTTATGGGTTCAAGGTGGCTAGTAAACTCAACCACCTTCAATTAGTAAACTAAATAATATTAGCCACACATTCAATGTGTAAAAGTAAAACTGATGGGGGTGATAATTACGAGGAGTGGGGATAATGGATAAAAGAGGAAATTCCTGCAAGAGCCAAGTCACCAAAGCACTCTGAGCCATTACCACAAAATGGAATAAAAGTATGAATCTCTATTCCATTTGCACAATTTACCATTCCAAGAAAATAGTTGGAGAGACCCACCAAGGTACCGAAGGACGAGCTAGATGCTACCATAGTATGCCTAGGGTGCCACTGAATTGCTACATGCAATGTTTGCAGGTGTTACAGGACTGGATGCCACTACAACAGGATGATTTGAAGTGCTACAGGAGCACAGAAGAGAAGCTACATGGATGAATTAAGGGAGAGAAAAGGAGCCAAAATCACCAAAAAGTTTTCCTCAAACCCTCATGCACATAAGAGAGTCATTCGGAAAACGGTAAGTGGCTTCCTCCCTCTCCAAGTTTTGTACAATTACACGAATTTTTTTGCTTAATATGGGTATCCTATAGAAAAACCTTGTGCAAGTGATTTCCCTAAATGATTTATCACATAAGAAGGCAATATAGGAGTAGAGAAAAATATTTTCCCATATTAAGAGTATCATCCTTCTCCTCCTTTGACAAAAAGAAAAATTACCCACTACCTTTGCACCCAAGACTGCTCATGGGAAAATAATGAAAAAATTGCCTAGATAACCTAGAAAAGGAACAGTAGGAGTAATGGGAGGAGGTTTCAATCAAAGAGAACCCACAAACACCAAAAAAATCCATCAACATCCCCTTGTTATGGACATTTTTCCGAGACAACAATGGATGGGATTCTTTGAGCAATTAAAGGGGTATGATAATGAGGTAACCCATGAATTTTCCATGGCCCTCAATTATCAGGGAGAAAATAGTGCCACTATTATTGTTAGAGGACTTGCAATCCATTTGAACACAAAGCTCATAAGAAGAGTAACCACCATACACTTAGGAGTTTGATGGAGAAAGGAGGATAAGGCAATAGGTGTTACAACCAAGAAAAATTTCTTCCTCCATAGAGAGAAGCTTGTCAAAGACGAAAATGGAGTGAGAAGAGAGAGCCTCCCTTACCCTTGGGATGAAGTGGCCTATAAAATCCTTAAGTACATATTTTGTGAGGGGAGGTTGAGAATTGTGTATGCCTATCAGTTTAGGATGCTCTATGAGCTAAGGTTCCAGACAGAGTTACCAATTCCAAATAGACTCAATGTCCCACATTTCCTCTTATAGTCCATCATTAAAATGAGCCAAAAAGTGAGGAAAGGGAAGCACTAGCACATTTACCATCATGGCCTCATCAAGCTCATTGTCATGGATACCTTAAGCCACCTAAGGAACCCTGTGTTGTGGTTTGACTTTATGGACATGGATAGGGAGGCCTTCATTGAAACACAAGCCCTTACCTCCACACAACAAGAAGAAACACCAACATCCAGTACTTGGGGTATGGGAGAAAAGGAAGAAGAGGAGGAGAAATAAGAGACATAGGAAAAATAGGGAGGGAAATAAAGAGCAGAGGAAGAGAACCCTGAGGTGCCCTCCAAATCTCAGAGGAAAAAAAGAAAAGGGAAGCAAATAAGCCTCTCACCAGGAAACATAGAACAAGAGGTGGCTGCTACGTTGGCCACACTTGGCACACCTATCAAGCCCAAGAGAAGTTAGCCGAGGAAAGGCCCATTGTACTTTAAAACAAGAAAGAGCACTAGGATAAGGAAAGGAAAGCCTCAACCTCCTTCAAAAGTCCCTATCACCATTGATGAATCAACCAACAAAAGAGAAGAAGTGGGACCCAATGAAGGAAAAATTGAGGACGTTACTTCCCATAAATACAAGGGTAAACAACCTTCACCACCCATAGGGAGGCCCATCACCAGATCAGTCACATATAAGAGGCTCAAAGCACAAGCTGCCTTGTTAGAAGAGAAAACAGAGGAGTTACAGATAAAAACAAGACTACTAAAAGAGAGATAGGGGTTGTTATAGGAGAAACAGGGGCTGCTATAGGAGCAACAAGACATACTACAAGAAGGGGCAACCACACCAAAAGGAAGGGAAGAATGCCCCCAGGAACTCCAAGATCCTGAATCACAACCTAACCTTGAGTCCTACTACAAATTTGTTGAAGGAGGTAGGATTATACCTGAGAAATTTGCAGTACCACTCTACTTTGAGTCGGAAAAGGAAAGAGGAAAGCCTCATAAATGGATGAAAATTGCAATATACAAGAGGGTGGAAGATGTTGGCCTCATGGAGGAGAAAGTGAATGAAATGAACTAGGAATTGAACAACTTAAGGCTACGGGATCTAGTCATGAGGGAGTAGCTACAAACAAAAAACAAAAGTTTAAGGGAGAAGCTGCAAGAAAAAGAGGTACAACTTGCCACGATGGAAATTTTATTCATGGAAGCCATACAATGCAGGCAACCATCCAAATACTATGCCATCTTCCTCAAGGAGAAGTGGCTGAAATTATAGATAAAGACATTAGCACAGTATGGCTCTCTACCTTTCCAAGAATACATAAAGTTCATTGAATTTTGCAAAAAGAAAGTATTGGGGATAGAGCCAAACTTGCTGAGTTCTATGTGCACAATATGATCCTCACCGACATGAACTTTTGGGACCCAAACTCAAAAATGGGGGACACAAAACTAATGGCACTATCCTCTTGGTTTACCCATGAAGATGCAAGACTTGAAGAAGTAAGGAGGGTGATGACAAAATAAGAGAGGGGGCCTTTATACATCAGAGCAAAATTAGTGAGCCCCAAGGCTGTCATCAATAACCACAACCTCGTATCCATTGATCCTGAATTAGCACCTCAGTATATGGCAACCTAAGAACAAACTATCCTCCATTTTGAAGACACCTTTAATATGTTTGAGATACAAATTTTATAGGCTTTCCAAAAAATATGGCATGTTGCGCCTCACAGTTTGCAAATCAGAGAGTATCACTCTCTAGAAAGACTAAGAAATGCCTCGGAGAGAACCCCACTTTACAAGAGAATCATACAAATATTGAAGATCAAGTGGATAGGACTTTGTTGATGGTGCTGGACCAACCAACATTTAGGGATCTCCCCGGTATGAAGTCCCAACTAGACCTCACACCGTTTGGTGTAGGAATCCATTCCGATAGGATGGCCTGATTGCCATTATCTTAGAGATTTTCCTTAGCTATTGCTATTCAACACATGAGAGTGATATGCTTGTATCTTCAAAAATCAAGGTGAGTGCATAATGTAACTTGTGTTCAAGTTCTCTTACTATAAGGGGAGAGATTAAAGTGAGCCTCTAGATGAGAGGTAGTAGTACCACCCAGGGAGAGACACACACGAACCAACATGGGTCTGTCCAACATCCACCGGAGTAGTCCACATTGGATGTGGAAGTCATTAAAACCAAAGTGCAAGGGAAAACACGTACACCATCCAGTGGAGTAGTCCACACGAAGGTGATAATCGTTATAACTAGTAAACACGAATGGCCTGTCTAATGTCTTGCGGAGTAGTCCACACGGATGAGACAACAATGATAAACAATAAAACACATCTTCAACAATGTAAGTACTAAAATAACCAAAGTAGTTCAACTATCTTAGTACATGTTAAGCAAACATGCATTACAAATGTTTAAAAAGTAGTCTTACAAACATCCACAAAACGTGCTGGCCTTAACACGCTTCTGAATAAAGCACAAGTCCCAAGACACATCTGTAAACCATACATCACTAGTCCCAGTAGTGGGACATTGGAGCCACTCCTCGCTCCTTAGAGAAAAAACTACAAACTCTCAAGGCTATGTGGGAGGAGCCAAGATGAAAAGTCCTTTTCTCATACAATCAGAGGGGTATATATAGCCAAGGGTGATGCTTGACCCTTGTGACTCTTGGACTACCTCATGACTGTTCAACATCCCATGACTTTTCAGATGACATGACTCTTTGACTTCTGTGTGCGTCTATTGGAATTCAATTTACATTGCATTCAGTCACACCGAATATGGCCCATAATGGTGATGTGGCTGAGACAGCTCATGACACAACTCAACATGATACTACTGACACGTACTGGCTGACTGTGGTGTCCATGTCAAGCTGTTGCGCTGATGAGTGATCGATGTACTCTTGGTGTGATTTGTCTTCTCCTCTACATGACATAGTTCTATAGGGCCTTCGATGGTCTTAGTCTTTCTTGATGGTTCATTGCATGTGTTCCTTTTGCTTGTTGCTTGATATGCTTAGTACGTTCATCCAACTGTAATCAAGTCTTCTAGCTTGTGCGCTCCTTCTTAATCCTGTTCATCATCTCGCCATGATCTATCAGTGTACATGTTCCTACAATTCACTCATGACGGGAAGACATCAAATCCAAAACCTCCTAGTCTAGCATGATGTATTGTTCTCATGTTCCAAGTGACAAGGAGGGAGGAAAACTCAATGAGATAGTGTAGAGTGCAGATCAGGCTGGAATGAGGAATTCTGGGAGGACACCTTGCACCGTTGGAAAAAACTACGTAGTGATCACTCGGAGACAAAATTTCATAGTGAAAGTCACTAGTGTCAGCTGTAAGGTGGGACCCTGAGGCGGGACACCTCTGCACAGTTTTCAGAGGGAGGACAAAGAGGGGTTGCAAAGGTACTGTTGGGCAATTATGCATAGTTTCCAGAAGGAAGATAGAGTAGGGATATAGAGGTACTGCTGGTCATGACTACGCAATTTATTGAGGGAACATAGAGAAGGGTTGTAGAGGGACCTACTGAGCATGATATCGCAATTTCTAGGAACAATGTAGGACAAGCAACAGAGGAACTGCTAGACATGCATGCACAATTCTTGAAGGTAGTGTAGAGCAATGTAGCAAGGGTCAGCTAGGCAGTTCTACACAATTTCTGAGAACAGTGCAGAGAAAGGCAACATATAACCAACTGGGCTTGTCTATATAGTTTTGGGGAGCAGTGCATAACCAGGTCTCAGAGCCGTGGAGGTTTCTGGTAGACAAGAAGGAGGGTTGATGACTGTGCTTGAGAAATGCACAGTTCAGTTGACATGGAGGTAGTTTCTGTGCAATTCTAGGAGGCAGACAGATTGCTCACCTCCGAGATTGTATAGTTCAACAGACATGGAGGAAAACCTCAAGCACTACGCAGTTCCAACTAGCAGATCAGGGTCACTAAGGGCTGAGAGTGCGCAGTGCAACTCAATTGGGGTCTGGTAGAAGAGGGTTGTCTGGATGGGTAGATTTTCAGGAAAATGGCTAAGTGTTGAAAGTAAGTGACCTTGTGCAGATTGACATTGTGATCATACACTTAACATACTTGACGATGAGACAACATAGACCACCATGACAACAAGACAAAACATGCCCTTAATGAGATCGTCTTGGAGTTGAGAGCGACAAGCGTGACACTTGTGATAGACCTTCGGATGACCGTGACGACACTTGCATGACAATGCTTACAAGAAAACAAGACAGAACATGCCCTCAATGGGACTGTCTTGGAGTTGAGAGCAACAAACGCAACACTAATGATAGACCTTCGGACGAATGTGATGAAACTTGCATGATAGTTCTTAAAATTTTTTTGTGAGTACAAAGAGAAGACAACCTAAACACACAAAGAAAGACCTTCAAATTCACCAGAATTAGATCAAAACCATAACAAAGTAATCAACATGTTGAAAGACAACCGTTGGTAAAACAAGAAAAAAGGTGAAAAGAATTCACAAGAGCTCATGGGGTGAGCTCGAGTGTTTGCATCCATCAAAGGAAAAACCAAGGAAGGCTCCAAAATTTGGATGCAAGCCAAAATTTTGGAGGGTGTTGTAGCCACTACAACACTTGGCGACACACTCGTTGAATACCAGCTTCTTTGTTTTAGTTCGTTTTCAGCGCAGGACCTTGGCCTTTCAGAAAGTATTGATTCATTTTGTAGATCACTTCGGCTTCCCCACTTACCCCGTGGATAGACACGGTTCACCTTGTACCAAATCAGTTGAAAACAACACAAAATTCAGCCAGATCATAGTGTTTCAAATCGGGAAAGGTAATTTGGCCTGGACAGAACCCCGACATAGTCACTTAGGAACACAAACATTTCTCCACTGCTAGTGAGCCTTGATAGTATCCCGGTGGAGTTGCTTGCTTCACCTCTCTATGCAGGAAGCCTTTCTCTTCTTTTGCTTTTGCTATTTTTTGAAAGAAGACTGTGCATAGGAACTTATTTATTTTTGTGGTAGAACATGGATCCTGACTTATTGAGAGCAGAAGAGGTTGTTCCTTCAGAGAAACATGTAAATACCTTTGATTCTGGTTTTCTCGTTTTGATTTTCCCCTTCTCTGTTTCTACTAGTTGGATAATATTGAACACACAGAGAAGAAAACTGAGTATAAGCATGAGGTTTCTTAGACTGGATACAGGTTCATGGTTTGACCAAAACTTTCCTTACAGATGGATCGTATTTTCTGTCAATATTTCATTGGCAAAAAGTTGCAACCAAATACAAAGAAGACGAACAAAGGACTAGCCAAGTGTTGTAATGTCACAAGACTCTTTGAAATTCAACCACATGCACATTCAAAATCTAGAACGCATTGCAGGACAACACTTATTTACAAAATAAAACAACTGAACAATAAAGCAAAACAAATTAGCAAAGCAAAGAACACAACAATAAAGAAAAGAAGAGCAAAGAACATAATATCAATGAAAGGAGTATGTACACAGTGCAGGGCGTGGCCCTAGAACATTGAAAACAATATTTTATGTCTTGGCCATTGATAAGGAGAGAGTCAATCTTCCCGTCAAGTGATTGTAAATGATACATGTGTTGGCCAAGCTTCTGGTGAACAATAAATGGGCCAAGCTTCTGGTGAACAGTAAATGGGCCAATCCATAGGGACTAAAACTTCGTGTGTTTGCCTTTGTCTTCGTGGGGCTTATCCCACCACAAGACTAAGTCACCCACAACGAAGTTGGTACTCACTGCAGACTTCCTGTTGAACCATCTCTTGATATGGTTCTGGTGAAGTATAAAATTTTCTTTTGCTTTCACCCTTTCTTCCTATAGCTTGTGTAAAGTGTCCATCCTTCGTTGAACTAATAAACACGACTAGCCTTGGGATCCTTGGGACAAATAGAGAGTAGGAAAGTAGATATTCGGCAGGAGGATGGCTTCTTTTTCGTGTACCAGGAAGTAGGGTGAGGTATTCAGAGAGGGCTTAGGTGTGACTTGGTCAGCCCAAAGAGCATTCACCAAAGTAGAGTGCTAGTTTCATTATTTAGAGTAAATGGTATTTTTTTATGATACAGATAAGATTTTTGTTTGTAGATTCGGCAAGACCATTTCTCTGTGGGTAGTAGTTAGTAGAATTCTTTAACACAATACCATTTTTCAATGAAAATTCATAAATATTTAACAGAGAGAAGTACTTTGCATTGTAGAAAACAAGTGATACAGGAATGCCAAACCTCGAGATGATGTTCTGTCTTAGGAAGCTGATGACTTCTTGGTCATTCACTTGTTTTAGGAGAACTGCTTTTGTCCCCCACATGAAGTAAACTATAGCAGTTAAGATGTAGCAGCGCTTCTTTGACGAATGTGGGAAAATCTCCTGAATGATTTCTAGGCCCCACTATTGGAATGGTTCATCCACTGCAACAGGCTACAGTGGGGCTACTGACCTTCGTTTTCTGCTGGCACATCTCTCACAGATCAGACACTTGCGGGCATAGGCATGTGCATCTTTGAATAATGTAGGCCAGTAGAAACCTACCCGGATGACCTTGTGCGCTTTCATGTTGCCTGCGAAGTGACCCCCGACTGGTCCACTATGGAGATCACATAACACCCTTTTCGAATCCTGTGTGTCGAGGCACCTGAGCAAAACATCGCTGTGATGTTTTATGTAAAGCACTCCATGCACCAACTGGTAAGATAGAGATTTTAATTGGAGTGTCCTCTTCTGCCACATAGAGGAGTGAGAGGGCATGGTGCCATGCTCAAGGTACTGGTGCATGTCTGCATACCAGTATTTTTTGTGCGAAGTGGGGGGGGCTCAACATTATACATTTCAATTTCTTGCTCCCAACCAACAAGCTCTTTTTCTTCCTCTTGCGTATGTACGACTTCTGCTGCTAATTTGCAAAGACCGTGACCCTTTATGGTGTCACCTGGCTTGACGTCAAGGTCATACTCTTGCAGTCTTGTCATCCAATTCACTTGTCTTTCACCCAACTCTTGTTGAACAAGCAGTGATTTGACTGTTGGTGCGATACAAAGACAATGCAATGATTTTTTAAGAGGTAGGGTCTAAAGTGTTTAGCTACCTTGTATACTGTGTATGCTTGTTTGTCCATGACGAGATATTTTATTTCAGGTCCTTGCAATCTTGCACTCATGAAAGATATGGTTCATTCATTGTTCAACTCGTCTTTCTGAGTGAGCACAACAGTGCATGAAGTGTCAAAAACAAACGTGTAGAGCAAGAAATATTTGTTGAAAGTTGGGCTCTACAATGTAGGGGCCTCTCCTATAGCTTTCTTAATTTGGAAAACACTTCCTTTCCTTCCCTCCCAACTGTATACTATGTCCTTCTTGGTCATCTCTTGAATGGGTTTGACAATCTGCGCATAATCAGAGATGAACTTTATGAGGACGTTGATCTTACCCAGGAAAGACTACATAACTTTCTTGCTCACAGGATAAGCAATTTGCGTGATGGCCTGAACTTTGTCCGGATCTACCTTGATCCCAATCTTGACAATGATTTTCCCAAGAAGGTTATGCTCATACACTACAAAGACACTCTTCTTGGGATTCGAGGATATCCCACACTTTCGACATCACTCAAATATTTTCTTGATATGGCACAGGTGGTTTGACCGTTGTCTAGAGAAGATTGTCATGTCATTGAGGTAGACCACTATGATCTGTTAGATGAGACCATAGAAAGTGATGTCCTTTGCGTGTTGAAATGTAGCCCTTGAATTTACCATCCAAATGGCATTCTACGGTAAGCGAACATACCCCACTTCGTACAAAATGTTGTTTTCAGTCTGTCAGGCTTTGCTACCAGAACCTAATTGTATCTTGAGAAACTGTCTAGCAAATAGAACAACTCTACTCTAGATACTATCTATAATATGTGCTCCATAGATGGCACTGGGTAGTTATCTTTGTTTGAGGCACGATTGATATTTCAGAAATCAACGCACAGGCGGATCTCCCTGACTTTTTCCTAATAGGGACTAGATTTGAAACCAACATGGAATGAAAAACCTTGTAAATGATCCCAGCATCGAACAACTTAGTCAATTCTTTCTGAATGAGGGGCTCAAGTGATGGATGTACTTTCCTTAGCTTTTGCTGAAAATGCTTGGCCCTTTCCTTGATTGGAATGATGTGATGGATTATTTGCGTGTCATATGTTTTCAAGTCATCATATGTCCATGCGAACACATCACGGTATTGTTTGAACAGGTAGACAAAATCTTGCCTCGTTTCTATGTGCAACATGTACCAATATTCACAAACTTTGCATCTTTGTCGGTTCCTAGGTTGATCTATTCGTATAACATTGTGGAAATGTGGGTTTTGGCATTCATAGGCCCCTGAAGCGGTTCTGCAGGTCATAAAACTTTTCGAGTGATACCACACCATTAGGGATGGGTTTGCCTTTACTGTCATGAGTTGTGCTCTACAGAGATAGCTCGTGCTTGTCTTCATCTATCGCCGCATCCTTGAAGATGTCAGTGTTGGCTATGAAATTTAGTATCTATTGATCATCATAAAAACCATGTAAATTAGTGATGTTATCAGGGATAGATGGATTATACAAAATTTCAATAGAAAATGTATCCCTAAGCAACAACATCCTAGCAGATGCATTTACCAGAACATCTACAGCTACATTACGCGTTCCTGGTACAAAAATAATATTTAAAGCTGACATCATGCCTCTTGTTGGTAACTCCTAAGATGGGGTGAAACACAATGTGTGGTGTTACATACTTGATGCACCACAATATATGAATCCACTTTAAGCAAAAATACATTGAGGCTGATGCCTTTCTGTAAGTCCAAAACGAGTGCTTCATACTTGACGATGTTGTTCATGCACTCAAACTCCAAGCGGCTCAAGACTAAATGTTTCCTTTGCAATGATTCTATCAAAACATAACCAGCTCTAGAGCCCTATTGTGTCTTGGATCCGTTAAAGTATAGGGTCCACATATTATTTGTACAAGGACCATTTGTTGTGCTAGTACTATTGTCACTAATGTTGTTATTGTTACAATCTATGGTACATGTTTCATTTCTGCCAGTTGGGCAAGGAAGGAGACCCAACTATGTGTTTGGTAGGGTTGGGGCTAGCTGTGCGAGATAGCACCCCAGCTGTGTTTCCAAAAAGTAATTGCCGAACATGAGTTTTGCGAAAGCCAATGGTTAATTTTTACCATCCAAGGGAGTAACATTTTGTTTCATATATCTTTCTGATAACACTTAGATCTGGTTATTTCTGCCCTTGTGTGGAAGCCATAAGTGTGACCAATCCATAGCAAAGTATCCTTGCAGCTTGCTGGACCATTATTTGCTGAGAAGTAAGCCATATGCTTCCAGGATGTCCACAATCACAATGTTAATGCACTGATGAACTCGTCCTTCGGATGATAACCAAATGATCACGTCCCAGAGTTCACAAATGGCTCACACATATGTTCTGTCAAGTTGGATGATATGCACAATTGTGCTACTCCATTGAGCATTGATCCTATTAGAAATGGAGAGTGACATGACATTGATTGATGCTCAAGAATCAACTAAACAGTTGTGGAAATTGAAGTTAAATATCTCGAATGACAACAAAAATGGTGGGCAGAGCGAGTTCACTTCCTCCATGCGAAGCGCATTGAGCATAGATGTGAGTGAGTTAGGAGAATTGCTTGGTCCCTTGCTGGAAGAGGGAACACTGTCTGTGGAGGTTTTCCGCAGTGCGCACAAAATAATATCCCGTTGACCCGTGATCTTGGTTAAATCATATAGAGTAATGTTTGGGGGTAGACTTATAGTCTAGAGCAGGAAGACTCATCGAGATGTTCAGTGGTAGAATTGTGTTCATGTTTTCTGGTGGGATGCTCTTGTCTTTCCTTCTCATGGACGCACTTTTTGTTGTAGTTGTATTGTTGGACTTGCTTTGAGTATACTGTGTTGAGTTGATCGGTGGATCAACTTCTCTAAGAAGATGTTGTCTTACTTTTTCTTTCGGTATCTCAAACATAGTGGGGCTCGCTTGACTTCTCAAGTTGTATTGATTATTTTGCTTTGGGGCTGGACGGTCGCTCAGAGGTTCCTTCTCAGTGGTCGTCTGCTGGGCAGTGCGAGCGCATTGATACATGTTGATTACATACCCAACACTTGGAGATTCTTCAGATGTAGAAGATTCTTCTTCATCTTTATCCTCAGGTCGAGCTTGCTCGCTGGCTGTGAATTGGTTGGTCAAATATGTAGCTAGAGCACTCATTCCTTGGTTCCATCTTGGGCAAGTATTTTCTGAATGTTGTTCACTATGGAACTTGAAGTAATGATATGTTGCAACCACATCTAGGTTGAGCACAAGGTTAGAGCTTTGTAGATATTTGTCTGGGTGGTTACTGCTACTACCTGAATTTGTGTTCTTCTTCAGCGCAAACTTGGGAGGTCTACTATTCATGGTTGTCTCGGTCATCTGTTGCTTGAGTTCAAAAACTTCGGTTGTCAAGGACTTGATGAGACAAGTAAGGCTCTCAATTTCACTTACTTCCTTTTCCTTTGCCTTACTCACAGTAGTCTGAGACCTCCTGCCGATGCCTTTGGAGTCCTTAGCTGATTTGTCATCTACAATGACTCCAATAGTGCACAAGTCTTTCTCCATAGAAATTGCCTCTTGGGAATTTTCCAATAATGCTTGTTTCAAAACTTGTTTGACGAACTGCGCAATGATGGTCGACAGTGCAGACATGTAGTAGTCAACTGTGATGGAGTCATGAGGTTTGGTGTCTGCCGTGAACTTGTTCAAGATACAGTTAAACCTCTCGTTAAAATATTTGACTTTTTCTTTCTGATCCATCTTGAGACTACCCAAATATTTTAGCAACATGGCGGAGGTTTTTTCTTCAACAAACTTCTCAAGGAAAATTCTCTTGAACACCCCTCAATTTTGAATGGAGTTCATAGGAAGGCTGTGGTACCATACAATTGCTCTGCCATCCAAGGTACATGGAAACAATATACATGCAACATCATTATAACATACCTCGAGTGTCTGCAGATGTAGGTAGAACGTGTCTAAGTGATCTTCTGCCTTCGCTATCTTGTCAGAGTTATACTTTGTCAACAACTTCTCTGCATGCCTTGGAATCTTGTGCAAGACACCTAGGAGTGCTAATGGGCCCCGAGTCATCCATTCCAAATATTGATCAGCCATGTTGTCCTCTTCTTCTGAATCTGACGATTCTACCTCTAAATCCATTGGTTTGTCTTCGTCTTCGCCTCCTCTACTGCCTTCCCATGCAATGCCTCCATCGAAACCTGAGGCCAAGAGTAAGAGGTTATCTTCTTCTCCTTCTTGGAAGACTGGAGGTTGCTCTTTGTTTTCAACAACTTCTGCTAGCTCTTCAAGAGTGGCGAAGATTTATTTTTCCACATATGAGACTACCACTCTTGTGGGAGTAGTCTTTTGCTTCCTCTCTAAATAGGGAAGAGTGTGCACTCTTGGAATTAGTCCAACAACTTTAGAAAATTTTCAGGTGATGGGACATACAACACAGATGTGATGATACAAGATTTCTTGTTTGTGTCTGGAAGGTGAGGAATAACCAACTTCAGAGTTGCGCATAGGGGAGAGGGAGTTCGTGTTACTGCCTTGACAAAATGATAGATAAGTGGGGTTGATACGAAGTTTAACCATAAACTACTGGTGACCCTCCTTCTAGCACTAGAAATGTTTTGTGGTGCTGGAATCACCAACATTCAGCCATAAACTGTTGGCGGCCCTCCTTCTAGAGCTAGAAATGTTGATGGTGCTGGACCCGCCAACATTCAAGGGATCTCTTTGTTATGAAGTCCATTCTAGGATGTAGTCTTGATGTGATTTGTCTTCTCCTTTGCATGGCATCATGTTGCGGGGTCTTTGATGGTCTTGGTCTTGTTTGATGGTTCAATGCATGTTTTCCTTTTTCTTGTTGCTTGATATGCTTGGTACGTCTGTCTAGCTGCAAGCAAGTCTTTATCATGTGTGCTCCTTCTTCATCCCGTTAATCCTCTTGCCATGATCTATTAGTGTACTTGTTCCTTCAATTTACTAATGACGGGATGACATCAAATCCAAAACCTCCTAGTCTACCATGATGCATTGTTCTCATGTTCCGGGTGACAGGGAGCGAGAAAAATCACTGAGACAACATAGAGCATAACTCAGGCTGGAATGAGGAATTCTGGGAGAATAACTTGCACCATCAGAAAAAACTGCACAGTGATCACTGGGAGACATAATTGCATAGTGAAAGCCACTAGTGTCAATTGCAAGGTGGGACCCTGAGTTGGGACACCTCTACGCAATTTTCAGAGGGAGGATAGAGCAGGGCTATAGAGGGACTGCTGGGCAGTTCTGCATAGTTTCCAGAGGAAAGACAGAGTAGTGTTGCAGAGGGACTGCTAATCATGACTGCGCAATTTCTCGAGGGAAGACAGAGAAGGGTTGCAGAGGGACCTGCTAAGCATGACAATGCAATTTCTGGGAATAATGCAGGGGAACTGCTAGACATGTCTTTGCAATTTATGAAGGGAGTGCAGTGCAAGGCACCAAGGGTTAGCTGGGTTGTTCTGTGCAATTTATGAGAACAGTGAAGAGCAAGGAAACAGAGGACCAACTGGGAATGTCTACGCAGTTTTGGGGAGTAGTGAAAACCTAGGTATCATAGAAGTGTAGGCTTTTGGCAGACAAGAAGGAGGGTTGATGATTGTGCTTGAGAAATGCATAGTTCAGTTGAACATGGAAGTAGTTTTTTCACAATTATGGGAAGCAGACAGGTTGCTCACCTCCAAGATTGTGCAATGCAGCTTACCTAGAGGAAAACCCCAAGTACTACGTAGTTTTGGGCAGAAAAGTAGGGTCAATGAGGGCTCAAACTATGCAGTGCAACTCAGTCAGGCTCTTGTAAAAGAGGCTTGTCCGGTCGGGCAAATTTTCAGGAAAATGGCTAAGTGTTGAAAGCAAGTGAACTTTTGCAGATTGAAATTGTGATCATACACTTAGCATAATTGAGGATGAGACAACATAGACCACCACGACACCAAAACAAAACATGCCCTCAGTGAGATTGTCTTGGAGTTGAGAGCGACAAGTGTGACACTTGTGATAGACCTTCGAACGACTGTGACGACACTTGTGTGACAGTGCTTACAACTTTGTGTGTGAGTATGATGAGTGTTCACGTAGCGAGGACAACCCAAACCCACAAAGAGAGACCTTCAATTTCACCAAAATTAGATCACAAGCATGACAAAGCAATCAACATGCCGAAAGACAACCGTTGGTCAAACAAGAAAAAAGGTGAAAAGACTTCACAAGAGCTCGTGGGGTGAGCTTGAGCGTCTGAAACCATCAAAGGAAAAACCAAGGAAGGCTTTGAAATTTGGATGCAAGCCAAAATTTTGGAGGGTATTGTAGCCACTACAACAGACTCAAAATGATTTCTTCCTTACTGTTGGGCCTATAAGAGAGAAGAGACCAGGCAGAGGATCAAAAGGAGTGGACAAACATAGAAGAAAATGCAGGCATCTACCCACAAGAAGGCACACCATCTGAGATGCCTTGGGATTTTAGAGAGGCCACTAGGGCCATGAATGAACTTCACATCAGTGGTTGAGTTGCTCAAAGGGTGATCAACACCTTCAACAATGGGGTGATGATGGGTCCCATCCATAGGTATATTTTGAGGCCCATTGTATTATCCTATAGCCCTTAAAACTCTCCTTTTCTCACATTATTTTCATTTTAAGCCATAATATGATTAACAGGAAGACCAGAGGGTGCTTGTCATATTTCATGGACTAATGTGATTAATATGTAGGCAAAATAAGCATTTTTGGAGATATTTACTATGCAGACACTGATTGGAGACATATATAAAGAATATAGGGGGGCTTGTCCACTATATTAACTCTCCAACTCAGATTAAGATCAAATATTCCTCACCAACAACTCGAATTCACTAGCAGCCAAGGAACTCAAGTCAATGTGAAGATCCAAGGGAACCAAATCCACCAATTTTGAGAATTTGGAGGAAATCACTCCTCCTTTCAAGGGAGTTTCCCTCAACTAATTTTTGTATAAATAAACAAGTCTAAAGGCTCATTAGGATTTGAAATTTTGTGGGAAGATAGGAGTATCTACTGAGACCCTAGTGCTTGGTACTATTGTTTTCATCTCTCATATGATGTATGTGACTCTCATTTTTTGTCAATGAAAAGTTTACTGTTGGCCTGCATCTGAGTTAAATTTGGAGGGCTGCAACCCTTGGGTTTGGGTCCAAACCAGAGGCTTTAGTCCCTCTCTTCTATTCTTTCCTTGTTCTTGTTCAAGTCATTGCATTTATTTATTTTTTTAAGTAGGAATTATATTACAAACTTTGTAGTTTCAGGTGACCACTACCTCTCTTGTGGGAAGGGTGTTGGGTGATTTAATTGCGAATTAAATCCTTGTCATTAATTGTCAACTCGAAGTTCATAGAGTTGATGAGGTATAACTGTACTATATGTACTATGGTGGTTATCTTTCAGATTAGATTAATCTAATGCAATTAAAACTAATTACAAAACATAATAAATTAATCCAATCTAAACCAAATCAAATCAAACATAAAGAAATTTAAATCACAATTGCATAAAGGAAATCACTCTTGTAGAATTGAAATAATATCACACTTGCATAAATGAAATCACACCACACTTGCAGAATTAAAATCACACCACATTTTCAAAATTGAATTCATAGCACACTTGCATAATTGAAATCACACCACTAGAAAGTAAATCACACTTACTGAAAGGAAAAGGCACACTTGCATAAAATAAATGAAATAACAAAACTATACTATGTTACCAATATGTAAAAAGGGTGTGAAAACTATGGTTGATGGGGCCCCTCCATTCCTCACTAAGCACATTGAATCAACTATCACATCTTGAAGATCAAAGTGGTAGTATGTATTTCATAAAAATGAAGTTACAAGATATCACAAGAATTATTTATCCTCACTTTACAAATTACATCTAGAACTTGGGACCTCCAACTAGAAATTAACATTAACACTCACAACTTCTAACTTGCATCTAATAACTGACAACTAGCAACCCTTTGTATGAAGGGTGCACTCCTATTTATACAAACATTAAGGATAATTATACAATAAATATAGATCCTTAGATCTCTCCTAAAGCCACATTTATCTCTTGTGGTTACAGCCAATCTCCTAAAAATGTAAGATGCAAATCCTCTCAAAATCCTCTCACCCATGATTCTTCTCCTTTGGATGTGCATAGTTAATGATCCACATCTTCTACAATTATTCCACAAATCCTTATGAGTTGGAATTTGAAATTCGAATTTGTGGTTGGATGGCCAAGTAGGACCCTTCTAGAATCTCCAAGTAGGCCTACAATATCACAAAACTCATAACACTTTTAGATATATATGAAAATATGTTAATTTACTAATTTTTAATCACAAGTTCACTTAAAATACTTAAAATCAATGACTTGGAAAATAATAATAGTAAACCCATATGATTATGAAAATGGTTACTAATGTAGGGTTATGGAGTTACAAAGTTACGGAATGAGGGTAAAATGATGGAGATGAAGGTGAAAGTGGATGACAATTTGCAGACCCAACATACCCCACAACTGAAGATGTTGTGTGTCCTCGTGCAACTATTGCATTTATTCCCTTAATCATAAGTTTATCTTCTTGAATTTTTTTTTCTCTTTATGAGATTTGTCTTTGTATTGATTCTCTTTTAACTTGCATAATCATATCATTTGACAATTTTATTATTTTTGCAAAGTGTACTTTGAAATACATTTGATTGCAACATATAGTTTTTATGGTTGGTTCTTGTGTGAGAACCAAAATTTTATGAGTATTGGTTCTTGTGTAACAACACTTTTGTTATTTTTTTTTTTCAATGAAATACTTGAAAACATTGAGAATTCCTTTTTAGTTCCCATAGTCACTATCAACCATTTAATGTGATCATCAATTGATCATTGCATTTTTTTTATTATTAAAAAATGCAATAATAGTTGATTGGGAAAAATATGTTGGTTAGGATGAAATGAAATGTGACATGTGGCATGAAATATGAATATCCCTCCCCCCCAAATAAAAGTGTTTTTAGTGTTTGGCAAATGAGAAAGGGAATATAAATGAAGTGAGGTATTTTCCAAAATCACAATTTTAGCATTTAAGGAATTACATGATTAAAGATTAGAAAATTACATACCTTCACTTACTTGAAAAGTGGACAAGTTATATATATCGAAGAGTGTGCCTGCTCCTGCTAGATCATGGAATATGACGTTAAAGAATCTGATCTACTTTTTCTTTCTCTTGGTTGTATGAATAAAATATGAAATTGGAATATTTATTGCTATGGTTGCTGAATTCTGAATTGAGTCTTACTGCAAACTACTGAAATCATGTTGTCTTCATTCGTTCCCACTCAATGGCATAATTCTTATCTATGTGAATAGATGTGTCGATGTTGAACATAGAAAAGAAATTGTTGGATTTTTGTCCATTAATGAATGTCATTAACCAACACGAGACTATTCACCATTTATGTCAATGAGGGTCAAGATGCCTAAGTACATCTTACTAGGTACGAATAGATGTGTCGTAGTTGAGTCACCTAGAATATCCAACAAATAGGGGACATTGATATATTACCACTATTTATTAGCAAGAGAGCTTGCCATTAAGGCATGCATGCCTCAAGGTACTTGGAAGATCTCTAGTCTTGATCCTAGATGATGTGTCAGAGTCGATGGGTCAAAACTTGTTAGAAGGGAGGCCTTAATGAATCCTCCATCATCTAATGCGAGTATGAAATAATAATTTGAAGGACTATAGATGGAAAATTTTCATTGAATCAAGGTTTATTTGACAGGAAGGAAATGGAAAATGGGATGATTCAACTTTGTAAGGGAGTTGAATGATTTTATTTTTGGGTTAAAGGTGATTGAAAATTAGGCAGGAAAGTATGAAGATTGCAAAGGGAAATGAGTTTTTGGTAGTAGGGAGATGGATAATTATGGATCAACTGCAAGCTAAAAATGTGTAGCAATGGTAAAATTGGTATGTGTTTAGTAGAAATGGTGTAGAGGATCTGATTTTACATTGAATGATCATGCTCTTCTGAAAGAAACTTGGTCTTTGAAAAGGTACTCGTGCATATAGTGATCTTCTTTTATTGTCCTAGAACCTGCAAAAACTTAGCAATTTCTGTAGTAAAATGTAAGACTATCAAAAGAGAGAGGTGATTAGTCCCTCTTCATTTGATATATACACAAAAACTCAGAAATAATACTAATAAAACAAATTTAAGAACGAAAAGTTAAATGCACTTTTGCCTAATCGGTACCATGGATCACCTGTTATTGTTTTGTTTGTGACTTCTTCATTGTGCTTCTAACCAGTTTTGGGCTTGAGACCTCTTCTCCACACACTTAATGCTTCATCAATAGACCATAAACCAAATTTTCATAAGTTATTGAATTGTGTTGATTCTGCAACTACCAAAAACATGGATCATTGCATTGCCTTGCCAATTTTACAAATTACATTTAGACTCGGATGGTGGTTTGTCAATTATTGCAGTTGAGTTTTTAATGTTTGTAGGGTTTTATGAAAGTCTAAGTCCATAACTGTGTTTTTTTATTTTTCTTTAGCATTCCACCCTTGCCCATGATCCCATGGATAAAGAAAATGCTCAAAATTCAAATTTCTTATATCAGCTTGAAACCAATGCGAAAACATAGATCTCATCACCCTGAATCCAATGCACTTTGTGTCACTAAAATCTGACTTCAGATGCTCTCAGAATCTCGTTTTTTTTTTTTTTTTTTTTTTTTTTTTTTTTTTTTTTTTTTTTTTTTTTTTTTTTTTTTTTTTTTTTTT
>APFE031465219.1:0-17822 GCA_000404065.3 Pinus taeda | reverse complement strand
AGGGATCCATATATAGATGATTACACAGAGGTGAGTCATCTTTTGGGATCTTGATTAGTGTCTTCTCTCTGATAGTTCCTGCTTCCACTTTGAGAATGAAGATCTCTTACTCATCCCTCGTCGAAAATCGAGTGGCAAGTGTTAGAGGGGAAGCTTCTCGAATCGCACACCTGTACATTGGGAAGGTGATATGCATCGCACACCTTGCATGGAGCTTTCAGTATGGTCCGGTTTTGACCATTTATGAGCAATTTTTAGTAGAGACCTTTTGGGAGATGATGTAATGAGTTGACCTTGTTCCTTTAGGTAGTGAAGCAACCCTTTTAGGGACTTAAGAGACCTCAGTTTATGGACATTTTTGATTGGGGTTGAAGAGCCCAAAAATGTCTATAACAGTTGCCCCCTAAAGCATGAGGTCGTTAATCGTTTTTGATGTCAGATGAAATGCTTTACTATGAGGATCTCAAGTTTTTCTGAGCTTAGACGTGACCTGTAATAAGATACAATACAATACATTATATGACAACAATTTTTCATGATCTAGCTGAGGCAGGCATTCCCATGCTCAAATTTATAAACTCATTTTCATGTACATAGGACAGACGATCGTTTGTGTGACAGACTGATGATATGGACACATCATCCTTTGATTTGGATGATCATTTGTTCGGTAATGATGTACACTCGATGTTTTTATATGCCTGAATATATCGCAGCTCGGATGGATGAAACTAGATGTGGTGTCTTCAAACTCAGCCAATCTTCACTCAAGGTACAAGTTGATCCATGTGAAAAATGTTTATGGAGTCGAACATGGAAAGACATCCCCTCATTACCAGCCAATGATGTAAGTTGTTAACAGGCACGAGAGGAATCGCCAATAATGACAATGACCCTGAAGGTACTACAGTACAATCTACATGGTGTCAAAAAGGGACTTGGCATCAAACACCATGCAAAATCTCTCGGTCGAAGGTCATTGATGTAAACCTGTCGCCGAAAGTGAGAAACTTGCCTTTGAGGCATGCAAGCTTCAATGTACTAAAAGGGTTGTTCCTAAGTCAACTTCTTGGATAATGAGTTGATGTCGACAAGAAGCGACCCATCGCAGGAGGGCCTTAATGAATCCCACATCAATGACACGGAACGAAGCAAATGATTTTGGAGGTGAAAACAAACTGACGATATGAGGGTTCACGGTGGCGATCATGAAGGAATGAAGCATGAATGAATTGCAGTGGGTGAGACTCAGGTGAATTGTCTGAATGAATTCTTTTGAACATATCGACGACACTGACGATGGATCGGTAGCGTTAACCCCAGAGATGGATGGTGTGAACCAATCGTGAGGACCAGTGGATGAAACAACCCAACCTCGCATGGATGTGGAAAGAAAGTGTCATGTTCACGAGCGACTTGCTACCAACAAAGTTTCTTCTTGTTTTCTTCCCAATTTTCCCGAGTCATCACTGACCAGTACCTCTTTATTTTTGTCAAGCTTGAGGAGGATAACATATGCTTGTTCTATAATCCGCCCTTTGTGCGAACCTGTCGCTATATTTTAGCGAGCCTAGCGACAGTGAAACTCGTTCTCGTCGTGTTGGATGCGTTTGTCGCTATTTAGTTTAACGAGTTTAACGACAAAGATAACTCTGCCTCTTTCAATTTTAGAGAGTCTGAAAGAAACGGAAAGAAGACTCCGAAGATTCTTTTTCATTGTATAATCCCCTAAGTCCAAAAAAGCGTAAAATAATACAAAAGGGATGAATTTTCGATAGTTTTAACGAGCCTAACAAGACAAACGCTCGATCTTTTGTGTAATAATCCCTCAGTTCCAAAAAGATTAAAATTTAGAGGAGGGATAGCTCTTTCGATGCCTTTTAACGAGCCGGGGAGGCCAATTGCTCGACAATGTTTTCATATTTCACGAGTCAGCTGAAAAGAGCTTAAAGAAGACTCGCCTTCAAGGAACGAGTGATGGTTTCGGGTAGGAGTTGATTCCAACTAAGGTTTCGAATTTTCCAATCACGTCAGTATTACAAGAATGGCTTGCAGAGTCACTCTTCACAGATGTTACTCGAAGGGGTAAAGAATCATATGGGGGTGAATTATTGGCTAAAAATAGAGTGGAGGTGATGGCAAGAACATGACCAAGGCTCAAAAGTTGGCGTAAGACATTCACGATGGTTATTTACCCGTTCATTTTTTAATGAGCTTAAACGCAGGGAGAAACACTTTCTCATGACTTATGTTTATCTTTTAACGAGCATGAACTATGCACTAAAACTGCTCATGGAGAGTTTATTTTTTAACGAGCTTGAACTCTGCAATAACATTGCTCGTGATAAGTTTGCATGCCCCGAGCATAATAATACAAATCGAGGTGCATGCCCCCCAAGCTTCATTTCATTCAACATCACTGTTGGAATGAAGGTTTACCTTCGAGATATTTGAAAGACTCGATTTGGAAAGGGGGTTTGTTTAATTTTTTACCGAGGTTGACACAGTAAAAGAACTATCCTCATAATCCACCATATTTACAGTATTTGAAGGATGATTAGGGTCACTCGAATAATCTTCTTGGTAATTCAGAAGATGGGAATGATGGTGGTGATCTTCCCTTGGTTCCTCTTCTATCATTATTAGTTGAATGATTCCTTCATCTATAGAGTCTACATGCGACCAAGGATCTGAAGAGGTGCCATATTCCTTAGACCTATCTATTCAAACACTCGTTGAGCATTGGTTTTCCCCCGAGGCCAAGAAAATTGATTGCTACAATATTTCTATTAGGGCAATGATCCATGCTGACAAAATGTTCAGGAATCTTCTGAATCTTATGGAAGATATCATATTGCAGGTTTCCACTGTGGCCACTTGCGTCAAATTGTTTGGAGGTGGTAGGGAAAAAGTACCCATCAAGGCAGGTTCTTTTAGGAGGCCTACTCCAACATTTGAAGAAATTGAGAGCTTCCGTGGATCATTGGAATGCTTCCCGTAACTTGTGAACTATTGAGGAGGAAGGTTTGTTGGTCCATGATTGTGATTCCTGCTTGGAAGGGAAATGCAATCTTCCTGAAATAGGTCGACACAATGGAGGCCATGGCATATATCCAGGGCCTTCCGAGTAGGATGTTGTAAACAAGGTTTTTGTCAATATCTTCAACATCAACCTCTATTGTTTTTCGCCCCAGTTGGACTTGCAAGTTACTTAATATTCCATACAGTGTGTATGTGTGTCCATCAAATTCTTTCAATGTCGTTGATGATCGCGACAAGGCCGGAGACCCTAGAGTTTTCCAGCAACTCATCGACATGATACATTTGGATGCCCCCTCATCAATAATTGTTCTATGAACAGTTTTGTTGAGGGCTTTCACCTGAATGAGGGAAGATAGTTGAGATGGAAACTGAGGGCCGTATCCTTTATGATTAAAAGATACAAGATTGGAATCTCTTGGGTCAATCCCACCTATTGCTGATAAAAAAGCTTGCTTTTGGGAGGTACAATTTTGCAGTACTTCAAGAGTCGACATCGCGGATGGCGATTGAGCTAAGTCCTCCACTATATTATAGTGTTGTGTTGCTTGGGCATGAGGATTAAACGTCGATTTGTGTACTACTCCCTTTGGCGGTTTTATTGTTAATTCAGGAATGATGGGTGGCACGACTTTTGTTGAAGTCGTTGTTGAACTTCTAGGTTGATCTTTATCCCTGTTGTTCAACATTTGTGGATTCCTGTAATCTTCACTCCTTGTCGTTATAAGAGTTTCCTTCAGTTACTTCGAGACTGACATCATTAGTACTTGGGATGGGGAAGCATTTTCATTACCATCCAGATTTGTTCTTGGGTTTGGAAACAGATCCGTCAGTACAGCCAAGGTTTTTGAACTTTTGAAGAATTTTCTAAGTTCTTCTTTATATGGACATTCTCGGGTCGAGTGATCCTCGTCACATATACTGCATGGATATTTGGTTTTCTCATTCCCAGAAGGGTTTGTAGAAGATTTCCTAGGAGACGAGTCTCCTTGGTTTTTCTTCTTCCCTTGTTTTTTCTTCTTGCCTCTTGGTTGCTTAGTTTCTTTGCCTTTGTCTGTTGACATGGCATTTACTTTCGAGGCTAGAAATTCGTCATTTGCATCTTCATTCGAAACCGTGTGGGCCTTTTTCGATGTGGCCTTTGGGGTTTTAGTGCTTTTCATGCCTATCACACCATTTTCGGCATGAGAGTCCTTATTTGATTTAGGAGGCGGAGGGACGGAGAATTATCGTCTAGGAGCATCAGGGATTTTATCGTAGAGCATGCCATACTGAGTATATATCAAGTCTAGATATTGTGCACAAGCAACGACTTACTCTTCAGTGACGACTCCCCCTTTGCCACATCTTCTGTAATAGTTGGAAACAGTGACTTAATAAACCATTCAACCAATAGCCGACGAAGAACATATCTTTTTACCATTTTGCGACGATGCCGCCACTCATGAATATGATTGGATATGTGAGTGGTTGTCGCTTGTTTGAAATTGGTAAGTAGCTCAGTTCCTATTTCGTACCTAATAGGTAATTGAAAATGGGTTAAAAACGTTGTCGCTAGGGTACTGATGTTATCAAATGAAGCTCTATGCAGTTTGATATCCCACTTTGCTGTGAGACCCGTTAACGTGCGCTGAAAGAGGCGAAGCCGAATCGAATCATCATTGAGAGTGTTTGACGAACACCATAGATGAAAGGTCATCACATGATTCGATGGGTCTTCACCCCAATTTCCATTGAATTTAGGAATATCTGATGGAATTTTATGCAGGATCGCCGGCCACCAAGGGGCGTAGGCAATTGGATCGTTCATTAGTCGACTTAGATCTGGTAACTCTAGAGTTGCCACGAAGGGCAACTGTTGATTTAGGCTTGGTTGAGCATACCCAGGATAAGACATAATTGTTTGAGCAATCGGTCTTTGCATACCAGCATAATGCATTTGATGTTGGTAACTTTGGTAAGGTTGATGCGCATAACCATTATGATATGGTTGATACTACTATCCTTTACTCAAAAGGACTTGTTTCTCATATCCTTGGTAAGCTTGCTGAAATTGTGGTTGTTGGTATTGCACCAGCCATGGTTGGGAAGCCATGGACTATTGTCCAAGACTGACTATTTGACCAAGATTGGGGTTGGGGTTCCCCATTTGAACCTGTACCATTCCAATAGTGGGTGATTGTGGTTGTGTCAGAAGTACAAGAGATTGTTGTATCGCAACCTGCGAAACTTGAGGTTGGCATACAATTGGTGACGCTTGTACTTGTGATACAGCCACAATAGCCAGCGTAGTGGGAATGTTTGTCATAGGTGAACTTTGTTGTATTGAGCATACAACTCTTGGTTGTTGAGACAGGACTGGTACCCAACTACTTGTTGTGATTCCAGCGCAACCCAAATTTTGTTGCAAACTCACGCATGGTTGTCCCTTTGGCGAAGACAATGAAAGGGTATATGGCCCTCCATACGACGGTAATCGAGTGCCCAAAGGAATAATTTTCCTTTGGGGACCAGTTCGCCCAAATTGACCTTGTGATGGATCAATTTGTCGAGACTCAACGTAAGGGTTTCCAGATATAATTTCGGTTGAACAAATGGGGACAGTCCATACTGTCGAAATAGTCCGAGGATGGACTCCATCTAGTGACTGAAAACTGGTTGGGACAGATGGCACGCCGACAAACATTGTGAGAATAGCAGAAGGGGCTTACGCTGTTGCTGTGTCGAGTGACACAGTCCTTGATGTTGACGGTTGTTCAGACATGTTAAGTCTATCCAAAAGATTCCTTAGTGATTCTTCAGGAACTTCCGAGGGTGGGTGAATATTTTCTGATGAAAAAGGATATAGGGAGATCACAGCTCCAAGTTGCGTCGGAGTGCTAGATGGAGGATATTCCACAATCTCTTCTATGGCAATCAATTCAGGGGGAAGAGGTAGACCGTCAGGTCCGTAAAATATTTCTGGTAGAGAAGAAGATGTAAGTCCTGCAACAGCAGACGGTTGGGGAGTAACACCTTCTAAATCGGTTGTAGATGGAACTGGTTAAGGAATAGAAGTGTTAACTGTTGCACTAGGATCAGTTGTAATGTCTTGTTACTGTTGCAGAATTTCTTCAATAGAGGCAGGGATTCCAGAGATGTTCGGAGTAACCGGAGTCTCGGAGGCTGTTGGAGTGCTTGCTCCAACCAACCTAGGGGACTTTGACCTGGTTAAATGAGTTTGCTTTGTCCGGAATGGCTTTGCTTCCAGAGTCAATGATGGTTGACTCGTAAGTCTCCGCAAACGACGGGGTTTTGATTGACTTTCTTCCACGATTGTGGATTACTTGATCAACTCAAAATAAAAGGGAAAAATGTTTTTCGAATTGAATGAATTTTAGATGCTTTGACACAGCTTCTTTTTTCAATTTTAAAGAGTCGAGAAAAAACAAAAGATGACTCTAGTCTCCTTCAATTTTTATTGAGCTTGAAGTGACAATCACTTAGAGGACCTTTTCCGTTAAGGGGTCTGAAAAGGAGCAAAATGGACTTCTCTAGAGATCTAGCCAGAGAGGATTACCAAACCAATCGTAAAATTGTAGAATACTTTTTACGGTACGGCAGTCAGTCTTCCTGAATTCTGTGTTCGGTGAATTACTATCGATAAGGCGGTAGACACGTCTTCCTAAGGATAAAGGATGTAGCCAATAGTGGTCTCCCAATATATACGCAATGGTACGTGGGAGCAGAAGTCCTCACTAGCACTTATCATCTAAGAGTGGAGGAATCACCCAACCAGCACTGAAAGCAACAATTACCAGGCTTTACGACACCAGAATATGTCTCTAGCCTAGACATCTAGATGTTGCGTTAAGTTCCAAAGCATTGTTAGATTCATTGAGATTTATTTTAAGTTGATCTTGCTTAGCATCTTTCCCTTTAGGTTCACCACGTGATGTATGTAAAATTCCTAAATGCAGTCTAAGATGATAAATAGACGTTTTATCTTCTTTCAGCAATGAAAATCCTAGCTACTAAGGGGAAGAAAGTCAAGAATCTTTTCTTCACAAAGCACAGACCACACGCTAATATGCAGAGTCCTAAATCAGGCCAAGCATTCAAGATGCAAATGCACATGTATGTATTGGTTTTTAGTTCCCTTAATGTGTAAATGACACTAAGAAAACTATGTGCAAAACTGAAATAATTTTAAAGCGACTGTACTCAACAATTTCTTTTTTCAAAACGAAGTGAAAACGAGAGAGACACTTTGCCATTTTGAAATGGAAATTGCTTTTCGACACTTTAAAACTAGTAAATCAAGTCTTATGCAATGATAACCATATAATCAACTATCTAAAAAAATGTGATTGCTTTCTAAAACTGAAAACGACAGCTATGACACTTTCAGATCTAGAGACGACAGTTTGACTATGTTATTTTTTGCAAAAGAGAACTAAAACGATGCACAATACATAAAAAACGTTTATAGTTATTTGCACTAAGGAGGCGTAATAATGCAAAAGAAGGGAGTATTCATACAAGCACACTGATTGCAGAGAGCAAAAAATCTTGAATAAGACTGAAGACAGTGAGAAATATCCAGAGTTGGACGGTAAAATCAGTCCTCCCTGACCATCGCACCTGTTACATAGTGAACTCAGTATGCAGCGCAGTTACTCCATTCGGGAAGTGCAATGCATATAGGCTCCCTTGAGGGCAAGGTGCAATGGTTACAATGTGAGACTCTGAATGAGACTTCACTCACAGTTTGCAGTTTAGTTTAGGTGTTTAAGCTGCATAAGTACGGATTAATGTATGTAAGAACATAGGGGTGATTTTAGAGTTTACTAAAGCCACTACTTAGGGCAATTAGATTTCTTGCAAATCTATTGTTTAATTTATAAACAAAAACTTGGAGATTGACTCAAGCAACATTGATCTACTTTTCATTCGTATGACGAATGCAGTTCGAAGGCTAGCTGGCTTGACTTCAGGCTCCGTCTGTATGTTTATAAAAGAAACAAGGATAGATAGGCTAACAAGTAATCTAGTCGCTCCCGAGTGGAGTCGCCATTTTGTTATATGGGAATAGTGTCCACATGGATGCTGCTATTCCCACTAAGATGTGTGGCTATCTCAGAAACAAACAATCAAAGTCTATTGTTGATTCCTTTTATGAAAATAGATGAGAGGAGAACCAAGAGGGCCAACCTGAGTCTTGACCTCGATTCCCTCTCCTTCTTGATAGAGTTTTGCTCCTCGTTCTTTGTCTGTTGAGCTTCAAAAGGGACCTGTAGAATCACAGAAACATACTACTATGCAAGAAACAAGGATCTAAATTCACAAATAATGTACGATCATATGTACATTAACCATATACAAGCACATATAAACAAATGCACCAAGATATGGAAAGAAACAAGAATAGCTTTATTCAGATAAAAGTAGCAAGAGGATTACAACCATGAGCAGTTCTGACCCAACATCATCCTCTAGCTAAGAAGCCCTTCTTTCACCTCAAGCAATGCAAAATCACCCAACAGTGTGAATGTACACAAGAATACTGACAGCACGTCTCTATAGATTACAAAATTCCAGCCTCTCGATCTCTGTGATGAGGGATCCATATATAGATGATTACAGAGAGGTGAGTCATCTTTTGGGATCTTGATTAGTCTCTTCTCTTTGATAGTTCCTGCTTCCACTTGGAGAGTTAAGATGTCTTACTCATCCCTGGTCGAAAATGGAGTGGCAAGTGTCAGAGGGGAAGCTTCTGGAAGATTCCATGATATTCCACCTCACATTTTGGTCCCTTCCATTTGTCCATTCCTGCCCATCACTCCCTACAGAGGAGTAAAACAGTATGCATCACACCCCCTGCATGGAGCTTTCAGTATGGTCTAGTTTTGACCATTTATGAGCCGTTTTTAGTGGAGAACTTCTGGGAGATGATGCAATCAGTTGACCTTGTTCCTTTAGGTAGTGAAGCAACCCTTTTAGGTACTTAAGAGACCTCAGTTTATGGACATTTGTGATTGGGGTTGAAGTGCCCAAAAATGTCTATAACAATCACTCAGCAAGTTGTTGGGTATAATTTTTGAAGGCCAAAAGGGAAGCCTTCAATATATTCAAGAAGTTCAAAGCCCTCATAGAAACTGAGCAAGGGTGTAAGATCAAATGTTTACTTGATCATGGTGGGGAATTATGCTCAAAATCATTTGAGAGTTTTTGTGATATGAAGGGTATCATGAGGCAGCATAATACCAAATACACACCCCAACAGAATGGAACAACTCAAGGGAAGAATCATAGTGTGGTTGAAATGGCAAGTCACATGTTACAAACTAAGGAATTGAGAGATTCTTATTGGGGATATGTAGTTTCTACAACAGTGTACATCGTCAACAATACGCCCACTAGTGCAATCCAAAACACGACTCCTAATGAAGCTTGGTCTCTTAAAAGGCCTAATTTTAATCATTTCAAAGTTTTTGGTTGGATGGATTATGTATATGTAGCCTATCAAAATAGAAAAAAGTTAGATGCAAATAGTGAGTTATGTATTTTTATTGGGTATAGTGAGACAAGAAATGCTTATAGATTGTATAATCCTTTCACTAACAAGCTAATTGTCTCAAGAGATGTATCTTTTTATGAAGGGGGAGTTTATGGTCATCAGAAAGGCCATGTTAAGGAGACAAAGTCCATTTTGAATGATCATATACTTGTTGATATTGATCATGAGCAACCAACTAATGCTTCTGTATTTAGTTGTTTAACTCCACCAAGGATCCCTTCATGAATTTCTTTAATATCAAGTTCAAGTCAAACTTATTCTCCAAGTTCTAGAAGGAAGCTAATAAGATTGAGTGATATCTATGACACGAGTTCAAATCAAGCACAGGAAGAAAGCCCAATAAGTGAGATAGTAAATTTCTCTTTATTAGCCAACGTTGATTTTGAACCAACATGTTTTGAATATGCATGTAATAATGAGGTTTGGGTGCAAGCCATGCAAGAATATATGGATTCCATTCACATGAATGACACTTGAGAGTTGACAAAACTTCCACATGATAAGACAATGGGTCACACCAAATGGGTTTACAAGACTAAGTTTAACAACAATGGGAGTGTTGAAAGAGAGAAGGCAAGATTACTTGCTAAGTGATTCACACATAAGTGTGGAATTGATTATGAAGATACATTTGTACGATTAGCAAGACAAGAGACAATTAGAAGGTTGATTTTGTTAGTAGCTAAGAAAAAGTGGAGCATACATCATATGGAATCGTGCCTTCTTGAATGGGTACTTAGAAGAGGAAGTATATGTGGTGCAGCGACAATGTTTTGAAGTGGAAGGAAAAGAGAATAATGTCAACAGCTTGAAGAAAGCTATGAATAGTCTCAAGCAAGCAACAAGAGCATGTTATGCTAGTATTGATGGATACTTTCATGAAAATGGCTTACAGAGAGTAAGAGTGATCTTAGCCTTTACTACAAACAATAAGGTATTGATATTCTAAACATAATTTTTCATGTTGATGAGGTATTGTATATGGGTAATAGTTCTAAGATGAATGATAAATTCAAAGTTGCTATGATGAATGAATTTGACATGAAATATCTAGGCCTCATGAAATAGTTTCTAGGAATGGAAGTTTATCAAAGTAAGGATGAGATTTTCATTTGTGAGCAAACTTGATGCATGCGATATGATAAAAAAATTTGATATGATTTATTGTAATCCATCCCCTACTCCAAGGCTTATGGAGTTGGGTTATGTATAGATGATGATGCTGATTTAGTTGATGAGATGACTTACATAAGTATTATGGGGAGCTTGATATTTCTAACCAACACAAGAACTAATATTACATATTGACTTTCACTTGTTTCAAGTTATATGACAAATCCATGTCAGATACATATGAAGGAATCCAAGAGGATTTCAAGTAATGTGAAGGGCACTCTAAATTTTGGTATTCATTACTACTCTTCTAAAATTTAAATCTTATTGGATTTAGTTATTCATATTCGAGAGGTAGTATTGATGACCATAAGTCCACATCTGGAAATTGTTTCTCGTTTGGTTTTGGTTTGATTACATAGCGCTCAAGAAAACAAAGCATTGTTGCCCTCTCATCCACATAAGCTAAGTATGTTGCAATTACCTCAGCATGTACAAAAGCTCTATGGCTTAGAATTTTTCTGGAAGATATTGGAGAAAAGAAAATTCAACCTACAGGGATTTATTGTGATAATGTAAGTGGAATCAAGTTATAAAAGAACCTGGTTCATCACAATAGGACAAAGAATTTTGACATGAGATATCACTTCATTCGAGATTTGGTGGAGATGAAGGATATTGAATTGGAGCACATAAATACTAAGGATCACCTAGAGGATATATTCACCAAATGAGCTACAAAAGCTAGGTTTTTGGGACTACGAGATAAGATAGTAAACCCTCACTAAGCATTAATAGGGAGTTTTCATGATAATGCTTAATCATGTCATGTAATTTTTGACAAATAAGTTCACAAATTTTGTGTTCTCTCTGCAAAATTAGGGTAGCATATTATTAGGGTGGTTAAGGCATTAAGTGTGTTTTATTTGTTCATTGTTTTTTTATATGTTTTTTTCTTCATAATTATCTTTGGTTTAGGAGCTTGCTTAAAGAAGAAATTTCATATTCTACAAGTTGGAGCTTATGATCAAGTAATTACTCTAGCAAGTTCAATATATTTGGAGATAAGACTCAGAGAATCGAGCTATAGTCTAATAACATCAAGAGAATAGTTGAAAGTCTCAAAGTGTATATGCAGCGTCAAGGAGAAACATTCCTCAATTACGTCCTTGGTAACAACATTACGGGTAGAATTGAACCATAATAGAGCCGAGGTTCAAGAGTTGATGCACGAACATAAATTTAATCATCATCAAATAAATAGCTTGATGAAAATATTTATAGACACGAAGATAATGTGGAAAAGCAAGGATACTTGAAATAAGCTACTAAGTAATTCAACCACCAAAAATATGAACTCTTTGATTTGAATTTACAATGGATAGTTTTACCCATTCTTAGTCTTCAATACATGGGGCTTTAAAAGTGGAATGGACAAGTTATGGGAAGCTAAAAGTTCTTGTTCAATATCCTCGAGAGTCATTTGCCGAGTTGTACAAAGTTGAAAATGAGCAGTAATTTTTTGAATTGTTTTTTGAAATATAGTTTCTATCTCATGACATTTTTCTTTTTATAGAAATATTTATCAAAAATAACTAAGAAAAGGGTAAAAATTGAGGATGTATTAAAAGGGAAGGGAATAAATATATATATTCTTTTAAATACAAATCCCTTAAATATATATTGAAGTTCGACAATAAGTTCTTAGCCCCATAAGGTGAAAATTAAAAGAATTATTTGAGTAGCTCCCAAATAAATTGAATGAATGAAAACACTAAACATTGATCAAATGGTCAGTTGATCAGAATCTAGACCATCTATCACCGTCAAGAGAACTATATAAGCAAGAAACAACATGGAATGGGGATTTCCTCTTTTGCATACTTACATGTTTCTCATTTATGAGTGAGGGCGTGACCAAGAGTAGTATTTCTTTCTTTTGTTCCTACTTTCGTGTTCTTGTAGATGACCTCTCCTTTAGTGATATCATTGTCAATTTGCAAGTTTCATCTTTCAAGTGTTTCTTACGACATGACTCTAGAGCTCCATTGGTTTGTAGTCGAGCACATGTTAAGATCTTTCGTTGCATTTTCTTTTATTGTTTTACCATTAAAGTTTGAATTGACCTCATGATTGATATATACTATATGGATTTTCCACTTTCTCACACATCCCACCCTGCAAAAATTTACTTAGATGCCAAAATGCAATAAAAAGAAGAGAATTTTCCTTGTTGGTCAAATCTCTTTTCAACGGTTTTTGTGTATCTTTTACTTTGTAGCCATACTTATTTTAACATTTTTTAGTTTTGTACATAATTTTTGTTGTTTTAAGTTGAACAAATGTTTATCGGATCAAACATGGTTAATGTTAATGGTTGTTAAATGAAATCTTATTTAATGACTATTCAATTACATATCTTCTACTATTGGTTAATATTTCTAATTTCATAACATGAATACATATTCACAATTAAGTTATGTAATAAAATATTCAATTACACAAGTCATAAATGTGATCTTTAAGGTCACTTGTCATGCAACCTAGAGGTCATAATTAGGTGACAATTTCAAACCATGTTAAGATCAATTCATTAATTTTTCGAGATGCCTTCACTACTTTAACTGATCATTAATATATTGGGATATTTGGTTCATTAATAGGATGAATATAATTTATTTATTTGTTCTTACATGAAGGGTATTTTAGTTACTCATCTTACATAGGGTTAGTGTGGTGTGGTTACTCATCTGTAGTTTATAACTTAAATACAACTAAGACTCTATAGTAATGTAAGACCAAAATCTTAGAGAACAAACTAGACTAGTTTGTTGCTTTTCTAAATAAATTCATGTTTAGGCATATAGTAGCTACGTTTTCTTGTTTCTTTTTATTCAAGGTCATTGTTTCTAGCCGCATGACTCTTTCATGTCACCTACCATTCATTGACTAGGGAGATGGTTAAGTTGCACTAATATTGGTGTGGAATCTACTCAAACTTGAGCAACTATAAATTGTGGGATAAAATTCCCAATACGTCTCATCAGTGGCCTATAAGTACGAGATGTTCATGTTCATGTTGTTTTCGAGTAACACTTTCGTTCCAAAAGATCAAGGTATTATGGCGATCATTCGAGAGATAGTTAAGTTCGCTTTCCTTCAATTTTCATTGCAATTTTACTTTAGTCGAGTATGGATGTAACTAGTTATTTTTCTTCATTGTCATGGCATGCCAACCACTTCTTCTTTGAAACTTGATATTACCGTTTTCCATCATAGAACCTTTTGGTTGGGAGGAGGACAAGAAACGGTACCCTTTGTTTACACCTTCCCCTTTAAAATTCACACATCAAGTTAAACTTATTCCATGCAAATTGAAGTTGCATCTACCATTTTTTTTGTGGTGATTGAAAAGTTATTGGAAGAAATTTTTTTGTGCATTTTCCAAATGCATACATGATGAGGAGGTTCATCTAAAATGACAAGTTCAACTAAAATGACAATTGTACGCATTTTTTTTTTACTCCATTAAGGGATGTGATGCTTCATTGTTTGTTGATGTGGCTAATGAATGATTTTACACCTCGAATGAACTCACTTAATGTTTTACCTAGATCATTAGTATTGTTAGGTGAGGAGGTAACACCTCAAATGAAAGTGTGTTATTCATTTAAGATGTTCATTATTATATACAAGAGGGAGTGACTGTTGAGTTTCATGTCCCAATGAATCTCCATTTCCTCTATTATTTATTACACTAATTACAATTTTTCACCCAATCCCTATGATTAGGTGTCAACATTCCCCCCCCTTAATCTAAAGGGATGTTGGTGAGTCCAAGCATCATTATCCATCGTTCAAGCTTTTCTCCTTGAAGCATCATTATCCATCGAATCAGATGATATTTTGTATTGATGTGCTTCGTTCGATCATGGAACTTTGGGTTCTTCACCAAATTTATTGCTTAGGTATTTTCAATCATGAGTGGAGTGAATTGTACTTGTTTTACATGCAAATCTTCCAGAATTTTCTTGATCCACACAATTTCTTTTGTTGCCTCAGTTGCTGCCGCATATTCTGCCTCTGTTGTGGAATCTGCTGGAACTAATTGTTTGCATGATCTCCAGGAGATATCTCATGATCCAAGACTCATAGCATAACCTGAAGTAGATACCCCAGTTTCTTTGTCTCCATCAAAGTCTAAATGAGAGTATCCAATAATCGTCCACCTGTGTGTACTTGAGTCCAAAGTATTGAGTTCCCTTCAAGTACCTTAGAACTCTTTTTGCAGTAGACCAATGTCCCTCACAAGGATTTTGCATAAACCTGGAGAGGATTCCAACATGAAATGAAATGTGTGGTCTCATAGTAGGGAGGTAGTTGAGACTTCCTACAAGCCGCCTATATTTTGTTGCATCCTCAAATTATTTTCCTTCAATGGATGTGAACTTTAAGTTTTGTTCCATTGGAGTAGTGAGAGGACTGCATTGAGTCATGCCAAACTTGTTCAAAAAATCTCCAATGTAATTCTTTTGAGAAAGGAATATGGACTTCAAATGTTGAGTTACTTCAATACCAAGATAGTAATGAACATAGCCCAAATCAGTCATTTCAAAACCTTTCCTCAATTCCTTCTTTATCGATGCAATGTAGCTCTCATTGTTTCCTCTCATCAAAAGGTTATCTACATATACCACAAGATATACAACTATTTTTCCAACCTTCTTGACCAACAAAGTTGCATCATCAATATCAAAATGTTTGAAATTGAGTTTTAGAAGATGCTCAGTTAATTTTTCATACCACACTCGTGCTGCTTAGTTGAGGCCATAAAAGGATTTCAAAAGTTTGTGTGCTTTATGCTCATGTCCTTTCACAACAAATACTTCAGGCCCTGACATAAAAATATTATCTTTTAGATATCCATTCAATAAAGCAGTGTTTACATCCATTTGATCGACTTTCCAATAGTTCTGAGTTTCTAGGGCAAAGAGTGTTCGGATGGTAGCCCATTTTGCCGTGGTGGAAAAAGTCTCCTCATAATCAACCCATTCCTTTTGTACAAAACATTTTTCCACAAGCCTCGCGTTGTGCTTGTCAAGTGAGCCAACAGATTTATACTTGTTCTTGTAGACCCACTTGCAACCAATTGGTTTGGTTCCCAATGGAGGATCAACCAGCATCCAAGTGCCATTATTTATCAAGGAATCATACTCCTTTTGCATTGCTTCTTTCCATTCATCATGGGAAGCAACTTCTTTGAAGGAATTTGGTTCAAAATCTATAGACAAATGCAATTCAAAATCATAAGAAACATCCATATCAATAGTTGAATGAGAGTCAACTACATCACCTCCATTTTGTCAGGTTGAATTTCTAGTTCCTATCTTTCCAACCTCATGAGGATGAACACTTTCAAGTGTTTTTGCGAGCCACTTTAGGGGAACTTTCTGAGATGGTTCATGCTGTTCTGTTGATTGAGTTAGGATTGAATCAAGACCGAGTCTCCCAATTCTGTCAATAATGTCAGTCAAAGTATCATCCATTGTTAAAGTTTCATTTGGGGGAGAGAGTTCTTCAGAAGACGATTCCATAGGTTGATCTATTATAGGAATCCCCCCTTCAAGATGTGGAATTTGATTATCAAATTATTCAAATGATTTTCGTTTTCGATATGTTCAAGCGACCAAGTTTCCACTCAACAACATTGTGAGTTTTGGATGATTCAAGAAACATTACATCTCTATATACAACAAAATTTTTATTGACTTCATCATAGAGACGGTATGCTTTGGAGGTTTTTGAATATCCCAGGAAGATACACTTATGACTTCTTGCACCAAGTTTGTTTCTATGTACCTATTGTATCAAGGCATAATAGGTGGAACCAAAGACCGTGAGATGCTTTATTGAAGGAATGCACCCATACCACATTTCATAAGGAGTATAGTTTCTAATAGCATTAGATGGATATCTATTCTTTACATATACAACACGTAGAACTACCTCAGCCCAAACCATCAAGTTTACATTTTTGAAAAACGTCATGGAGCGCACCATATTTAAGATTGTCCTATTCATTCTTTCAGCTACTCCATTATGTTGGGGATTATAAGGCACAATTGTTTGATCCCATGTTGGGAAAGATAGTTTTCAAATTCATTTGAAGTGTATTCTTTTCCATTATCTATGTGAATAGAGCCACTATGGGATTGTGAATTATTTTCAATTCATGTATGAGAGTTCTTGAATGTTTGAAAAGCATAAGATTTGTTCTTCAATAAATAAACCGAACACATTCTGGTGTAGTCATCAGTGAATGTCATCATATATTTATTTCCATTTGCAGAAGGAAAAGGCGTTGGACCACATAAATATGAATGAGTGAGTTCAAGTTTTCTATGTTCTCTAGAATATGAATCATGAAAATATTTTTTTCTATTCTTTCCTAAAATGAAAGCATCACATTGCTTAAGTTTCCTAGGAATTGTAGGAAAACTAGTAACAACATTTTTCTTCAAAAAGAAGAGGCTATCATAGTTTAAGTTTCCAAATATAGAATTCCATAATAAACTTGATGGAAATGTACCTTGTTCATAATGAGAATTGTATGACAAATTTTGTGCATGAGCAAAAGTACCCTACAACTTGAGAAGCCTTTCTTCATCTATCCCCGTCATGACAAGGAGTGGTATAATGATTTTCTCACCTCAAGCTTTCCATCAAACATATGAATGGAGTGTCCTTGCTGGCGGATGTGGACCAAGGACAGCAAGTCTCTCCTCAATTGTGGAAGATATAGAACATGATGCTGAAGAGAGTTTAGAAGACCATGAAATTTAAGCCTAATTGTGCCAAGCCCGATGGCTTGAGTTTTGATTTGTTTGCAAAGTATACTGCTCCATCAAAATTGTGAGTAAATTATTCAAAAAAATATCTTCTAAAAGCTATGTGGAAAGTTTCTCCTGAATCAAGAAACCAATCATTTTTCCAAGGAGCTTTACTCCAATATTACAATGTACCACAACATAGTTAGTGGATTCAGGTGCTTTACCTTTCTCTTTGTCATTATTTTTACCTTTGGATTGGTTTCTTTCCTGCTTAATCGTTT
>APFE031465217.1:184839-201947 GCA_000404065.3 Pinus taeda | reverse complement strand
GAGGCAGCCAAGCGTAAAGACAAGAACAAAAAGGTTATTATTACTCAAGGAGGAAATGTCATAGCTATAAAGAACCAAGCTGGAGCAACAAAAGAGGAAGTGGCCCAGGTAAAGAATGTTACTAAGGAGCGTGCAGTCAGATATGCCAACTATAGAAGAGTTATGTTAAAAGGTAGTAAAAGCCTAGTGGGTCAGGTAGATTCAGTGTCTGATGTGTATTCATGGACGGTACCAGCCCTCAAGTAGGCTAAACTCATAAGAAAGCTGAACATGAGCCTGAGATCAGAAAACAAAGCTTTAAAGAAGGAGGTTACCAGTTTGAAGAAACAACTAGGTAAACTAGCTCACTGATTTGAAGGAAAATGTGCCTTTCTAAGTTTTGATCAATTTTGTTTAAGCTCCATCATTTTGAAGTCATCTAGGTCCCTAACACTTGCAGAAGTGGTCTGAAGAAGTCATGAGTTCAAGCAAAAGACGCTTCAAGGCAAATACACTCTGTTTTAGCAAAAACAGCAGTTTCGTAGCGTGCTACGAAACTGCTGTAGGTGCTGTTTTATGAGGAAAATGAGCAGTTTAATGGTGAGGTCAGCAAATTTTTGAAGGAAACGCCTAAGAAACATAAGGGATGTCACTTAAGGCTATCCTAGCTATTCAGAGGATGACAAGTGTGCTTTTTCGTAAAGCGCAAATCCTGAAGGTCTTATTAGCGGAAATACAGAAACTGAGGATGGAAATGCTTTACATGTGGCAGAACAAAGTCTTCATAACAGAATAAAGCCAGATTTAGTAAAACTTTGCAAAATGTTGCAACTACCGATGATTGGTGTGATTATGCTTCTATTGTCTTGAAAATCAGCGCTCAAGGAGACTTAGGTTTCTAGATGTTGCTTCATTTGTTTGATAGATCTCCAAAACTTGGTATTGTCCTAAATATAAATCCTCACGTTTGAATGGCTCAAAATACCTGTAGACAAGGATATGGAGAAGCATCACAAGGAATTTGCCTGAAGACTTTATTGTGGAGCTGGCTACAAATGTAAAATTTTGATTTTTGAAATTACACAGCAGTTTCGCAGCGCGCTGCGAAACCCCTGTAGCAGCCTGTTTTAGCAGAAAAAACTCTGTTTTCTGCGTTTACTAGTAAATTTCCAGAAGGGTTTATGAGCAGCTGAAAACTTAATTTTGAAAACTGAAAGAGGCTTTTATTCCTAACATACCAATTTACAAAAACCTCTTTCCGTTTCTTCAAATTCATTCTTATCTGGGAGACACGGTGACCAAAGTTGCGCTACGAAACTGCTGTAGGTGCAGTTTTTCATCTCCTGTTTGCCACGTGTTTTTCAAGGACAGTTTCCGGACAGCTGGAGAAATATTTTACAAAACCAGGAGAGGTTTTTGTTCTGGACAACATGGGCTACAAACAACTCCTTCAGTTTCATAAAATGTGGCATGGATGAAGAGATAAAGGTTCTGTAATTTTCAAGGATCTAAACCTAAAAAACAGGGAAACATGTTCCCTAATGTCTAGGGTTTGTCATCAGCAGTTGGGTGACCACGTGGGAGGCTTCATCAAGTTCGACATCATGGAGTTTTAGGTGTCAAATAATGTGTTAAATGTTTAGATAAGGTTTTTTTTATCATAATGAGGAGTTAGACTCCTAATTGTTTTAGGTCTCTAGGACTCCTAGTTAGCTGTCTTTTGTATTAAATAGTTAGTTTAAGTGTCAATAGGTGTCAAATAAGGAGGAATTCGAATTCCCCTCATGTTGGAGGAGGAATCTCATTAGTTAGAAGAAAAACTCTATATATAGCTAGAGCAGCAATGTAAAAAGGGTTGGAGATTTATGATAAAAACAGAGTTTTCATGTTGGCTTATGCAAAAAGACTTTGACAGTAATAGAAGCAGTGCTTTTTCTTGCCAAGATTCATCTTGTGTTTCAAATGCTCAGAGTATATGTGGTTTGGTCTTTATTCTTCTTGTTTTACAGTTCACTAAATATGCAATCACTCTGAATTCACCTAGTGCTCAGACTTCCTGTGTATGTTTTTTTGAATTGAGGTTCTTCTTGAGAAATGTTCTGAGTGTTGAGACATTATATGCCTTGGCTTCCATGATTGAGTAACTAATAATTTACTGCAGAAGTGTATGACTCCATGAGCCCAATGGAAGAAGTCTAATTTTGTTGTTCCAACCAGCTTAAACTTCATCTATTGTTTAAAGAGTTAGCCATCTTTTCTTGCCCTTAATGCATATCAAAAATCTGCGAGAGAGCCCTCTCTGACTAAGGAGGCTAAACCTTAGTCTAAAGCATGGTCTGAAATAGTTTCATGAAATCTTGCTAGGTAGCAGCCCTTAGTACATGGTTTTATGATAACACCCAGGATAAGAGGATACCCAATGAGCTTTGCCTTTGGCTGGCGAACCAGGAAATCAACAGGATACTCCCAGGAATCAATAGAGACCATTATATCTTCCACAATCCCCTCAGGGGTCACGGTGGAGCGGTCTACTAATTGTAGTATTGTTTTGGTCTTTCTCAGGGAGCCCTGAAGGTTGAGCTTGAGCATAGTGTCCTTGGTCATCACATTAATGGAAGCCCCTCGATTAATCAGGGTATGGGGGATTACGGTGCCATTGATGTGGACATCGACTATAGTACTCCCAGGGTCCAGATATTTCAGATAAATTACCTGCCCCAACATCAGGTCAGACAGTTGTCTTATGACATTGATAGTTGGAACATCTCTCTTGCACTTGCTTGGGTGCCTAAAGCACTTCTCCTTGATCATCTTGTTGTATATAGGCACATCTTTTATGGCATGGAGAAGTGGTATCTTTACACATAACAATTTCAATTCTCCCAGAAGTTCAGTTTCCTCTGGGGTCGGTTGTGTGGTTCTAGTTAGTCTCTCAGGAAAGGGTGGAATGGCTTTTGGTTCACGTTCCTATTTTCCTTCCTCATCCTCCTTAGGAGGAGGTTGGCTATATGGGAGAACCTTCCTAGATCATACGTTAATCTCGTGAATTTCCATAGCATAGGTCTGACATGATGTTTCTCCACTATATACCTGTTGGGCTTGTCCGTTATTGGGGTTCGGGTTCGGTTGAATAGGTATTTGGGGTTTTCTTGGTGGAGCAGGAGGTAATGGTTGTGGTTGAATAGGCGGTGGAGGTAAAAGAGCGGGGTGAGAGTTGTATTGGGGCGTCCACCCCTGGTGAAGTGCATTCCACTGAGGTTGTGGCTGAGCATAAGAGTGAAACGAATGAGCAACATGTAGAGCCTAGTATTGAGGTGGATACGACCAAGGAGGGGGTGTGGACCAGGAAGTATGAGCAGGGGGGCCCCAATAAGGCATGGAAGTGGCTTGATGGGGTGGTAATAGTCCTAAGATGTCCCTTGCATTCCCTGTTGGTAAGGTCTTGGTCCATGTGGCCTCCTTTGGTTCATGAAATAGAGTGGTTCAGTGGCTCCTTCGACCCCTTGATATGCAGCTTTAATTATGGGTAAGGAAGGGCACTGATTCATAGGATGGTCTTCTTCACAGACTAAACACACTTCTATAGAGTGCAATGGACATTCGTTCTTAGGATGCTTTCTAGTGCATCTGGGACAAAAGATGGCCAAAGCTCTCTTGGCTTCCTCTTGCTTCCTTTTGATATGCAAGGTATCTATTTGCATGGCAAGGGTCTGCCTCATCTCACTCTTGAAATCTTTCAGCCAATTCTCAAGTTTGTTTCTCAGAGATGAACTGGATGAGGGTGTACTGGCTAAAGGTTGACTTCCCCTATCTCTCTTTCTAGCTAACCTAGAATGGTTTCTAAAAACAACCTTTATGTCATAATAAGTTAGTTGGTAGATGTCTCCCCCAGCTAGTAAATGGAGGGTATCTCAAAGGTCTTCAGGGACTCCTCTGAGCAGGACCAAATTCAGGATTCAGGGTCAAGTGTGCACTTGGCCCTTTTATAACTGAGTTGAAACCTCTCTTCATAGTCTTCTAAAGATTTGTCACTTCCCATGGTAATTCAGAAGATTTCTTCCTTTCTATCCTTTGACCTACAGTAGTCCTAGTATTTGTTGTTAAAGGATTGCTACATATGAGCCCATGTTGTGATATTGTTTCCAGGTAACCCCATGAACCAGTGCAATGCTACATCCTTGAGGGTAGAAGGAAACATTTTCAACTTCTGCTTGTCTTCTGCATAGTCATAGGTTCGACAGAGAACAACAAATTCAAACAAGAAGGTATCAGGATCTTCGGTAGTTAGTCCGTGGAAGTGAGGTAAGGGTGAAGCACTTATGTTTTTCATTTTTGTGTCCCCCATTGGTCTCTCGGATAGGAAAGATACCTTCTATTCTTTCCCCATTTCCTCTAATGTTTCTGTCTTCAGCAATGGTCTTAGGAGGAATGATTTCTTGCTCTTCTTTTGTTATAGGATCTTCGCATATCTTTGAGGGGATCACCTATAGGTTCATTTAGATCACTACCACCAAAGAAGAGAGAAGGGTGACTTAGTGATGTGGTAGGGGTGTTGGGTAGGAATTTTCCTAAATTGTCTCTGTTCCTATGAGGCATGAAAGGAAATCTTTTTTTGGGGTGATTTTTGTTCTTTTTTTGTCTTTTTCTTGTACTTTCAAATCTTAAATGGATTGAGCAACAAATTGCAACTAACTGAAATGAATCTTGCTGAAATGAAATTGAAGAATTGAAATGAAAGCAGGAGACATTTAATCTATGCTTGCTGAAATGAAATTGCAGAATTGAAATGAAAGTAGGAAATGCCTAATCTATGCTTGCTGAAATGAAATTGCAAAATGGAAATGAAACCAGGAAATGCCTAATCTACGCTTGCTAAAATGAAATTGCAGAATTGAAATGAAAGTAGGAAATTCCTAATCTACTTTTGCATAATTGAAATTGCATAATTGAAATGAAACAACTACCCTACTTTTGCTGAAATAAACTAAGCAGAATGTTGTAGTAGAAAATAGAAGAAAAGCAGTAATCACAAAATACTCTCACGCTTCCCTGAGAATGGCACCAAAAAGAATGGTGGGCTCCAGTATTGCAGGGATAATGCTGCAACTCCTCGGGCTTCCTTCTCTACTTTTTATCAACCCGGTAGTTTGTAACAAACTTGGTAGCGACGGTGCTGTATGCACAAGTACTAGCTCTTCCTACAAGCTGTCACTTGATCAGCTGGTGCAAGTTTGCTAGGAGCTTAAGCCAAATTCTATGAGTTCTCAGAAAAATATTTTACTGTGATGGAATAAAGCTAACTCTACAAGGGCTATTCTACTTGCAAAAAGAGAAGGAAAATGAAATAAAATGCAAACCATAGCAAACCCTAGTTTGTTCACTAACCCTATTTTTGCAAGAAAAGAGATGGAAACTAATGGAGTGAGTTACATTGACTATTGAAAAATTAAATTGCATTTATTCAAGCTACTTCTGAAGAGAAATGATAAGAAATCATATTTTTGTACTTTTGAGTATTTTTATGTGGGATTATTATGCTTGTGATTTGACTGGTTGTGACTGTGCAGAGGTTTGGTGGCAAAGGAAGGTGGAGTTGGCTTTTATAGAGGGTAAGGTGTGGAGAGGTCCTAAGAAGCCCCTATTACCCTTTGAAGACTTTCATTGTGATTAGACTTCGAACAATAATTCACAGGAAACTCTACAGGAGGCTATAGGGTACCTTTAGGAGGTTCTACAAGAAGATCTAGAGGAGGAGGCCGAAAGCTCGTTTTAGAGGTTTGAAGGTGGAAAAATGATGGGAAAGGGGAAATGAAGATTGGATGAAGGTGTTGAGGGGTCTAGAACTTGTCAAGGAAGATCAGGGATGAAGGAGATGGTTGGATTTGTTCAAATGGAAAGAAAACAATTTTATAGAAGAAACCACAGAAATTAGGGCAGATTGGCGAAAGGTTGTGAGTGAGCTGAGCATTCTATGAGAAGTGGGCTGGTGCTAGCTATTATATGGAGGGATGGTGAGCTAAGAGGTCCTATAAGAGATATGCACACTTACATATCAAAACTGACCAAAGAAAGAACTAAAAATAGAGTTTTATATAGCTTAACCTAATTTCTGATCTAAAAACAGAAAGTGTTGAACAATACCTCATGAACAGAAAAGCATGCAGGAGAACTATGGAAGAAGAATAGGAAATGATCTATGAAAGTGAATCTGAACCAATATCAACTTTTCCAAATCAAGTTATCACCCTAGCAGTTGCATGGAAGAGAAAAAACCGTGTTTTTGGTGGCAACAGTAGTGCCTTGACCTCAAATCATAGTCCGAGGAAGGAAGAAAGGAGATCAAGAACTGTTGTTGGCTTTTTTGAATCCTTTTTTGTCACTGTAGAAACTTACTTAAGCAACTTGAAACAAAAACAACTATGCTAAACATCAAAATCAACCTAATCTAATGAAGTAAAATGAATCTATGCAACAGAAATTAACTCATGAATGGAAGCAAAAACATATAAGTACACAAAGGAGGTGTTGGGTAGCTTGGGTTGGGCTCTAATCCAAGAGCTTCGGCCCTCTGAAAGAGATCAGTGCTGGCTCAAAAACTATGTCATCTTTATTTATAAAAAAAATAGCAGTTACATCACATAAATTGTTCTAAAAACGAACTTGAAAATAAGCTGACCAATGTGCTGTACAAAAGTGCGAAAATCTAATAAGAACTAGCTAACCTACTGAGGCTCAAAGCCTTCTTACTTAAACAAATGGGGACTTCCAATGGTCCTCCTAAAATCAAGGAACTCAGCTTCCTAGAACTGAAGATAAACAACAGTCCTACTTGACTTGCTCGGCTGCCCCTTGGAATCATCAATGTGGGCCTTTGTGCTCCGAGTTGTTGATGGAGGATTCAAGGAAAGGGGTCATTAATGAAGGAGACACCCCCCCTACAAGTCCTCTTCCCTGTTTTCCTCGAGTTTGGCTGCCATTTGCTCATAAATTCCTTGTCTTTGTCCAAAATTGTCCAAAAATTTTGCATAAAACACTCATTAGACTACATGGTAAAGTGACTAACCCAATTTACTCTATTAGCATAAATATATTAAAAAACATATGACAAAATAATGAGAATGGTGGATTAAGTCAAAATAAGAGGCAGAATGAGCCCATATAGTTACCCATTTCTGGGGCTCATTATTGCCAAGGCATGGAGAAAAATGGTTTAAATATAGAGGGATTGATAGTGAAGACTGGAGGGTTTTTCTTAAGAATCCGAGCATGGACACGATGGTATACAAGAAAGGTATTCCAAGCTCTTCTCTTAAAGGTAAATGGAGAAACTTATTGCTTGTGCTTCAGAAGTTTATCACTTATGAGAGTAGGTTTGGACAAATGTACTTTTATCATATTAGAATGATGATGCACTTCCTAGAGGATCATCAAATGAATCTTCCCTACTTTCTCTTGAATAGCCTAAGGAAAATGGCTACAAATGTTCAAAAGAAAGTTCATTGCATATAAAACACCATGTACCATTGTGTTTTGGTGAAAATATTGGTCGAATTTCACCTCCAAAGTACAGGGGATGACTGGGAAAGTTTCTTGATAAGGAATCATTTCGACTAAAGATCCCCAGAAGCAACAAGACCCTAAGGGGGGGAAAAAGAACCATAGAAATGAAAAAAGAATAGGCACCTCAAACTCAGACAAAGATAACAGAAGAAAATTTACCCATAGTCAATATTTTGCAGAGAATGAAGAGGGAAACCCTAGAAGGAAGAAAGCTATCCCAGGAAAGGAAGAATTCTCATGAATTGAAACCTCTCCTCTAAAAGGAAAAATCAGAGGATAAAAGGAGGAAAGTGTAGAAAACACAAACCACAGGGTTGAGAAGAAGCACAAGATTTAGCACAACTCAACAAACCACACCAAAAATTACATAATACATCAACCTGGAGGAAAATGAGCCGAATGAAGAAGAACCAACAGAAAACACTCTGACGGAGATTGAACTAATAGAGGATGATCCAATTGGAAGCCTTGGGGATTCTCCAAAAGGGTCACCAAGATCATCACCACAGCCTCACAGCTCACCTCTAGGGAGCCCGATACATAGTCCAAGTATTGACCCTGCACAACAGGAAATATATGACTACATAGAATTACTAGAAAGGAAGGTGATAGCAACAAAGGAAAAAGTACAGAGCCCTAGAGAAGGAAGCAAGCAGTTAAATGAACAATCGGCCTTAAACATCTTGAAGCAGGAGATCTTTGAACTTGAAACATTGAATTGATATCTTAAAAATGAAAATCAAGCCCTAAAGACACAGAGTGAAATACAAATCGCCAAGAGTGATAATTTAATATTACATCTAAGCCTGTGGTATACGAAAAACAAGAAGTTGAAAAAGGAGAATAGAATTATGCAGAGAGAGATAATAAGTTTATAAGTACAATATCCTAATGAGGAAGCCTAGAATGCCAATCTCGGCTAGAAAGAAGAAAGCAGTGAAAAATGGAAATAAAAAACAAGAGACACAAGCAGAAGACAAAGAGGAAGTGTATGAGAACATACAACATCTCCAGTCTAGGGGAATGTAGAGTCTGAAGATTGCGCTACCATGACATCCTTTTTGCCAAATAATCCTCTCTTTTTCATATATATGCACCACTTAATAAATCCATATATCGAAGGTTTTGATGAAGGTATGCATTAGTATGTTTTCTTGTTCATATTTAGCTGAATACCCCATTTTTTTAATTAAAGTTGCAATTAGCTACCGAACTTATGTGTTTCCGCAGCTAGTCCAGGATTTCGTAGCTGCCTTCATTGTTTGCAAGGTTTCAGAGTTCCTGTTCAGTAACGAAAGGTGTGGATGGATAGAGGGTGATTCCCTCATGAATACCTTCCTATTCACTCAAAACCATTTTCCAAAGGTGGCACATGAGATTATGGTCAAACCCTGAGTCAACCATCAAATTAATGCAACACAGAGCCGAGATAAGCTGAAACCTTATCATTTTGCTTTCAAAATAGAAAAATAATAGTTTCACGATATAATATTAGATAGGTTTAAGAGATATTAGGCTTAGAATTATCATATAGTTATGCAAAATACATGTTATAAATTCAATGGCCTCACTGGTATTTGGGTGCGCATCGTATGAAATGTTTTCTGAACAATTTATGATTTCTTTGTGAATGAATTTGGTTTTTATGTGCAAGTGTTTTAATTTAAAGCTCTGAACTTCTATGTGGAGGGCCCCTGCAATCAGTGTCATGTTTTGATCGAATGCAATGTGATTTCTTTCAATTATTCAATTGCTTTGTTTTGTGTGAATATGTTGTATAACGATTTCAAATCATTAGTTGCATAAGGATTCTACTTTTCTTTAAACATAGATTAGACTGTTGTTTACTTTGCTTTATACCTGGTACTGCACAGTTATTTTCTTTGCTTATTATCCAACATAATTGAGTGTGTTCAAATAAATGTTGCTTGGATTACAGTGCTTGAACAGAAATTGAACAAGTGAGAAGACTTCTCCTAAAACAATTGAGTTCAAAAGTAATTCCTTCATAAATGCTAGAGTAAGATTCTATTCTACACTTAGAAGATTAGGAGCCGCAGCAAGAGGTTTAAAACCAAACTCCAAACAACTTAACATAAGAAAAACCACCCTCACATCATCCACAAACTGATTGAACAACGATTGATTCTTAGGAAACTTATCCTTAAGAATGACAACATTAGTTCAACTAACAACATCACCTCCACCCTCAGACTAGACTGTGAAAAATACATAATGAAATACTAAGATAGCTTCTAAGCACATATTGTGCACCTATAATACGCCAGTCTACACACCACGATTGATAATTTATGATTGCCAATTCAAGAACATTGAATTTACCAAACAAGTACTAAGCACAGATATCATCGTAAAGGATTAACGCATATGTAGTCACTGCACCAGTGAACACACCAACACATACCATGTTTTAATGCAGACCTTCTAAATGCATGATATGCACCATCGTAACATACCACCATACGGCCTTTCCAACAGACATATAAGAAAAAAATAACACACATCATTGATACCACATGTTCCAATTAACACAGCTTCATACCTTTGAAAAGATGTAGTGTATAACACTTGCATAAATTACGACCTTCAATTTAACTCTCAACGCACAATTCCAAACTGTTCAATGATGCTTCCTTTAACGGTTAAATAGGATTGATGCAAAGGGACAGAGAATATGGCAGAGAACAAAACAAAGTTTTAATGGAAGGAGTTACATAAAAGAAAGGTAAATGGATCTGGTAGGTCTGATAACATATCTAATCAAGTTTGTAACTCGGAATGAAATTTTGTTTTCATTAAGTGAAATCATGAATATATACAAAAAGAGGGAGACTATTCAGATTTATCTTCTAATGTCTTTCCATCTTCTTTATTTTATTATTTATAATATTTACACTAATTTCCCTATCCCTTAGGATTAAGTTTCAACACCCTAAGGTGTCAACAATGTTCATGTACGGTAAGGTATTCATACAACCACTGATCAAGTAAGTTTAGTTTTGTTCAAAAAGCTAGTTGTAAAAATAATAGAAGATAAAAAATATAATAATATGGGTTTTGTTCAAAAAGATAGTTGTAAAAAGAACGAAGATAAAAATGTATAATACTATGTGTAAAGATAATATCAAGGAACTAGGTGTAAAGGAAGATGAATACTATTGTATGTGTAGGCCTAGTTTCCCAAAGAATATATCAGCAACACAAGATCAGTGCAATGGTCATTTTCTTTCAGAAAAGGAGAATTATGTTCTTCAACATGTCCTTCCTATGGTAAAGATGATCATCATTTTTTTTTTCTTTCGTTCAAGTGATAAAGAATTTGAACTACCAAGCCATGGCCATTTTAGTAAATATTTTAAAGTTGAGGAAACAGAGAGTTATCTTATTTAGAAGTTCCCAGTTTGGAAAATATAGAAACAAATGTCTCATGTCCTGATGTGATAAAGATCATTTCTCACCTGATTTGTGGAAACTTTCAAATTTTATGTTGTCTCATATCTAAATTATTAAATTTATACAAGTAATTTATTTAACCAAAAGGATTTTGGGAGTAGCTTGGGTTATTCATGTCCAGGAAAACCTGTAGCAACACTTGTTGCTACAACAATTACAAACTTGGGTTATGACAGTGTTACAACAAAACAGTCAACGAATATTTCCTTACCTAAGCAGTTGTTGTGCTAATGAGACACATTTTGAGGTAGAAGTTGCCACAATTCAAAAAAAAATCTATAGATTGGAAAGTGGGTAGTTAAACATGTACTAAGTTTCCAGAAAATTCACCTACTAACGAAAAGGGAGTTTTTGAAAATTTTAATATAAATTTTGATTATTTATAATATTTTGCATGAGTTTGTTGCTTGCCTATACTAATTGCTTTATTCCACTATTTTATAGGTATGATAATGATCATGCCAGATTTGAAAATCCATAGGGGTGGAGCACAAATAATACTTATGCGTCTTGTTACTGCTCAAACTAGCAGGGGCCCTAGGAGGGAATCCTAAAGGGACAATTGCTAGGTCTAGTGCAAAAATGGAGCAATAGCCCACTGTCACCTCAACTAAGGTTCCCTACTCTTTACAGACTTTCACTGGTGGGAGGAGACTTGGTATGATAAGGATCAAAAAGATGAATAGATCAAAGATAGGATGGAGGGTGATCCTTGAAGCCTATTCACAAGAGAGGCTCGAGATTGTGACTTTATTGTGTTGGAAGACAAGATGGAAGGTTCTCTAGGAAGGGCTTGGGGAGAATTTCAAGGGTTATGTTTTGAGTAAGTGTCTTATAAAGGAGATCCTAAGCCCTAGAATTCTTGTGGAAACTTGGGCTCGAGGGGATCATTGAAGAATTAATCTTGATAGTCCATGGGATCACATGTGACCAAGTGGACCCGAGGTTAGATCAAGAGGTTAGGATTTAGCAACCAATGATATAATTGACCTAATTAAGGAGGGGAAAGGGATAAAAGAATGATTTTTCAATGAAAGGCAATGCAAGGATCCCAATGAGGTTTCTAGCCTAAGGGAAACTAAGGGAAAGAATTCGTTTTCGAGCTATGTCTTATGATATATCAAATCCCACCGTCAGAATCTCATGAAATTTACAGGGCTTCTTGAGGACACACCAGTGCAGTTGTGGACCAAACATTAAAGTATTTGGATAGCTAGTTTGTGAGATAATTGATGCCCTAAGTGACCTATGTAGGTTAGGCCTAGAAAAAGAGGGAAGGTGAAAGAAATAAACTTTTAAGTGATCACTAGTGGAGAACCAATGCTTTTTCCTTTGGGAGAGATGGATTCATGGAAGATTTAGAGTTTGGATTGATTTCCACTTGTCAAAGAGGCCTAAGAGATGGAGACATGGAAGGTTTAGAGTTTGGATTGATTTCCAAATCTTCATTTGATAGGTGATATTCCCTACCAATGACATTAATATGGTAACTTCCCCAAAACATCCCACTTTCCACACTTCTCTTAATAGTGGGGCAAGTAGCTTCTTCATGCAAGGCCTCACAAGCCCTACAATATGGAGGAGCATCCTCAACAAGATTGGAAGGTTTAAGGGGATTTGGTAGTCAATGTCCATTAGATTGTCCTTTCCTCTGACAAGCATTATTATTTCTAGGTTGGGAACTTTGATCTTGTGACCTTTCCATTTGGACCAACCTATATTGCAGAGTACTTATCTCTTTAGCATGGTTAGAGATTAATTTTTATTGGTTAAGCTCCATGTCTACAAGCTTTTGAAGTAACTTCTGCATAGGACCAGCTTCAGATTCCTTAACTTCTTTACCCTTAGGATCTTTTAGTTTTGTGGAAGCTTTATTAAAGCCTGAAATCTCAAATTTCCCATATGCCTTTTTATCCTTCTCGAGCTCATTAGCTAAAGTTTGACACTCCTTATAATCCATAAGTTTAGCACATATTTATTAATAAGAGGTATCAATGTTAAAAGCATCAATTTAGAAGTCCTGGAGAGATTTATCATGAGGTTTATAATCTTGAGGTAATTCCTTAACAATACCATTAAACCCTCTGTTAAATTCCTCAATGGTTTCATTTTATTTTTTCTTTATGATACTTAGGGCTTTAACCAAATGCCTTTCTTCCCTCTTATCTTCAAACTTATCCTTGAAGGCATTAGCAAGAGCTTGTAATGAATTGAATAAATGATCAGGTCTTTCGGTGAACCACTCTAAAGCATCCTCTTCCAAAGAGAGCACAAAGAGCTTCATCCTCACATCCTCATGAGCATCATTAGTACCACCCCATTTGTTAATGAAATTCCTAAAGCGATTAAGATGTTATTTAGTGGTTACCACATTATTGCCTTAGAAAGAAGTCAATTTATCCATACATGCATTAGGAAGGTCATGTAGGTAACCCTGAATGTTAGCAAAATTGCAAGGAAGATACAAGTCATCCATGATGTCTTGCTGAATGGGATCTAAAAAAAGCGAATGGATATCAGAGAGAGATTCCTGTCCAATATTATCAAGGAGTGCATGGGAAGAGAGCCTGTTTAATCGAACTCTAAAAACATTTTCAGGATCCAGAGTGGGATTAATCATGGTACTTAGATTCCTTCTAGTGCAAACCCTTGTAGGAATTGAATAAAGTGGAGTTGTCACTTGGAAAAGAATCTAACTCAAACACTTGAGATGAAAGATGAAGGATAGAAGATGAAAGATGATAATTGTCATAAAGCCAAGGTCCAATAAATTGGTCCCCGCCAGGGGTGCCAAAAAATGTTGTTACACAAAATGTCTAGGCACCGTGACAATGACTCAAATCAGTGGTCATCACCCTGATCCCCAATCTCTCCATTTGAGTTGTCTCCCAAAAGCAGACTAAGGGGAGTAGACCCTATGGAAATTGAATGAGGGAAGATTAGTTGGGTAATAACCAATCTGGGAAACACAGTCAAGAGACTGATGCAAGAGCATGAGGCTTGAAGGCTAAAGGCTTCAATTTTATTCCAAAAATACAAAAGAAAATTACAAGAAAAGGATTGGGATCCTTTAGTTGTTACTTTACAAAGCTTGCTAGACAGGATTTGAGCTAGAATTCAGGGATTTGAATGTTTTTGTAATTAATTTAAGTATTTAGGCTTAGTTGAGATTCTTGAGGAGAATATCATGCAGGTTAGGTATTTATCTAGGATTAGGCAGTTTCGATCCATTGATTGAGGATCTTATTGTTGAATGTAAGGTATTTATCTAAGTTTTGAATTAATGTAAAAGGATTTGGATTGATTTGGTTGAGGAGGATTTGATTGTAGATTCTGGAGTCTCTTTGTATCTCTGTATATACTACGCATGAATGGTCAATCTCGAAGGGTTTAATTTCCTTCAAAATAATTCTGAATTGTGTTGATTTCCAGCTTGGCCTTTAGAGTTAAATTTTTTATAATATTTGTTATCGTGTTGAAAATATTCGTTCACTGTGTATTGAAACAACCTGGATATGTTTTAAGAGATATAACTTAAAAACAGTCTAAACGTAGCGAAAACGCTAAAACTTGGCCGAACGAAGAAAATCCAACAAAGTGTTGGGTTGCTACGCGCACCCCTTTGTCCTTGATGTTGGAGATGTTGTAGCCTCTCTTCTTATTCTCCAACTTATATTTCATCTTCATGGCTTCTACAAGAGCCAAATCAATACCTTTTATAGCTATTGTTGTGGGGTCCTTTCCTTTATAGGGGAGTTGAGAAATATGGTGAATAAGGTCCTCCATGATGGGAATAAGATCCTCCAACCATAGATACCCATTATGCACCAGACAAGGTAGCTTCCTGATGATGAAAATGGTGATGGGTGCATGATCGAAATGTGGTAATCGTAACAAGTGCAGCAACCCAACCTTTTCCACACCGCGCAACCATTTTCATTGCTCTAGTGTTATCACCACCCACTCGGTGTTCTGCTTCATTAAATTCCCAATCTCTAGGTGTGGGAACTTCTCACTGTCAGCGAGGTCCCAGTCTTCAAATTTCATGGTTGGTATGCAGCCTAGGTGTATGCCTTCAAATACAATGCCGTTGGGGAGGAGCGGGGTCTGGAGTGAGCTTTCTGTTTCATCCAGGTTCTTCAGTACTTTCGTTTTCCCTTCCCATGGAGGGACATACATTGGCAGTTTTGTTGCATGCGTAACTGTTGGATGTCCTCCTCTACTTCTTCTTTTTCTACTGTCACAATCAGGGCTGACAAGTCTTCCTCTTCCTCGTCAGTTTCTATTATGACTTCTTTCCCCTTCTCTTCCATGGATAATTTTTTGTGTCGCAAATTCCTCAGGGACATGCGTATTGGACCCATTGCCTATTTATCCTTCTTGGGCCATGGTGTTTGCGGTGATTTTGGGATTTCTTTCACCACCTCGACACCTTCTAGAACATCCTCTACCATTTGGGTCTGCGTGGCCTCACCGGTGGGTACCTCTTCAATTCCTAACCCAACCTTAGTGGCCGTCATCATCTCTAGACTGTATTCTATCTCTCACGAACTTAGGGGCTCAATTATCACTCGAATCTCAATGCTCTATGCTTTGCTCAAGCGCTCAATTCTCAACCGACCAAGTGTTGTTTTCTAGCCAGCCCTTTGAGTTTTATAGTGCCTTTCGAATTTGAATTTGACCATTCCCCCCAATTTCAGGCCATTAATGCTTTCTTGGCGGCAGATTTTCCCAAATCTTACCCATAACTTGCATCTTAAATGCCCGCCTCCCTCTCCATTTGGCCTCAAATCAAAAATCTCGTCATCAATAGTGACACCAATGGTCAGTTCCCAGTCAACCCGTGTGGCAGCACAACCCTCCATGCATGGCCGTGATCCCTACGACAATTTTGATTCTCCATGCATCTCCAATATCGTAGCTCCCAGGCGGAATATTTTATGGTCCCGCACTCCCTTTCAACTTCTTGGAGTGTTAAGACTTTTCTTCCTATGGCTAGTCAAGTGGTCGCACCACCCGTGCGGGGCTTCATCTCATCCTCCACCATGGTTCGAGGAGAATCCCCATATTCCATTGTGGTGATTGACATCACACACTCTACTATTTTCACTGCGCTACCCCTAGTCACTATGTTTGGTGAGATGTGGTCTCAGCCACGACAACAGACTAACTATTTCACGGCGATAGTTTTCCAATTTGTCAGTATGACTGTATGCAACTTGTCTTGCCATCCTTTGTTTTTCAACGAGAAATTCTTCCTTTATTTCATTTTCCAGTTTCTTGACCTCTACATCCATTAAAGCACTTTTCTCCCTTACTCGTACCCAATCTTTTCCAAGTTCGCGAAGTCTAAAGTTTCCTCGTTGGATTTCTTCCTCAACTCTTATATATTTTATTTCACGTAGCTGTGTGATTTCTTCGTTCTGGTCTATGAGGACCATCATATCTACAGATGTTGTTACATTTGGACTTGGCTTCACATGTTGTTACATTTGGACTTGGCTTCAGATGTTGTTACAGATGTTGTTCTGGTCTATGAGGACCATCAGCCCTTGCTTCATACTTTGGCTTCGGAAGCGCTTGCATGGTTAGCGTTTTGCACATGGTCCTATAAGCCCACACAACTGCTGGTACTCGCAGGTCCCTGTCGGTGCATCTCACATGGTGGACCCTGTTTAGCACTTCACACACCTTGTCGAAGGCTTCCCCATGTATGATTTTTTGTTCGCTAGGTCTTATCATGCTTCATTGTTCATGCACTTGTCTTGCTTGCTTCTGCTTGTTGTTCCTATTTCCCATCATGAGAGCGGTGTGAGTTCGTGCGGGCTGCTGTTAAATTTGGACAACTAGGTCCAAACTCCATGTTATGATGCTCAGATTAAGAGGCTAATATTTTTGTTGGATTCCTCTTTCTGAGAGGTGTAAAATCCATATAAAAATAGTCTTAATCCGATGAGCAGAACTTATATTTTGAATTTATTATTCTTAATAAATTATATGTGCAAGGTCAGCTAGTTTTGTCATGTAGGCTCACATGCCCAACAGATGTGTCACACACCCTCATTGATGTATATAAATACAGGAAAAGTTGGAGA